>JAPDES010000133.1:0-63076 GCA_027569235.1 Aspergillus sparsus
CCCCCCCCCCCCCCCCCCCCCCCCCCCCCCCCCCCCCCCCCCCCCCCCCCCCCCCCCCCCCCCCCCCCCCCCCCCCCCCCCCCCCCCCCCCCCCCCCCCCCCCCCCCCCCCCCCCCCCCCCCCACACCCCCCCCCCCCCCCCCCCCCCCCCCCCCCCCCCCCCCCCCCCCCCCCCCCCCCCCCCCCCCCCCCCCCCCCCCCCCCCCCCCCCCCGACAGAAGGAAAAAAAAAAATAAAAAAAAGTAATCTCCAAGGTTGATTATGGTAGGCATGGAATACATCTCGAGAACATCGAGAATAGGGACCGTTGAGGGAAGCTCCATTCAGGAACGAAGGTTTTGGGTGTATCATCCACCATAACCTGCATTCAGCTGTCCCGCCCGTGGTTTGAGAGCACCAAGCGTCTTCTTCCGACCCACACATTTATTCCTTCCCCCCTCATCTTCGATCTACATTGGGGGACATTAGTTAGTTATTGATTCTCATTGGCTTCGCTGGAGTGTTACCTTGCTGTGCTAATTCCTCAGATTCGTCCCCCACCCAATCAACACTTGATCTGAAGCTGTTGGGCGGAACCATCCGATTTTGCTTGCTCCGCATCCGGACTGGACTCTTTTTCTCTCTCTCTCTCTCTGTGCCTCTTTTAGCAAGCATATCTCGCTTAAGTTAAAGTAATTTTAACCAAGTTGATAACAATGTCTACGAAGGTGTTGGTTTGAGATGAATATTAATAAGGTCCCTTGATAATACAAGGTAAAACCTTAAACTACAAATGCAATCTATCTCAGTCCCAACTTAGAGCTTCCGAGTATGAAACGAAATGCATCGTGCATAAGTAGTTCCCCACTAATCAATCTGGGAAGTAAAATTAGGGTGCCAGGTTCCAACTCTCGCACGTAAAACTCTGCCATAATGGCACCATCGACTATGTCGGACTCCCCGGGGTGTTGGTTGATCCACCAACTGACAGTGATGTCATTTCTCTTTCTGCTGCGCCCGGACCTAGACTACCCAAGGCTAAAACAATAAGATAGCCCAGTAATCTAATCTCAACCTCCCAACCTCCTACTGGAGTATCTGATCCCGCGTGGTGAAACCTTAAGTGGAGAGAAGAGAGAAACTACATCAGCTAGCGTACGGTGGCGGCACCCATTTTGGGAGGTCTTACCTCCCTCTTACGTGACCTTGAGAAAGGAAGTTGGAAAAGTCTCCTACGGATATGTCCGACGTAAAAAAAGTAATATTTCACAAGATGAATTTTTAAATAGTTGGGTATGGGAGTAAAGTGTCAAACAATAACGTTTCAAAGAGGCATCTGCCCGAGAGCGATGCGGCGAAAGAGGCTGAAAATGGGAGCAGCTCCTCTTATATTCCCTCATCCTCGTCAGCCAGGAGGGCTGCATAATCGTCGGCCGACGCAAAGGTTGGAAGGTGCTTGAGCTTGCGCCTCTTCTTCCGATCGGCTTTATCGTCATCCTCCTTCGGGAGCTCCACGCCACCAAGCTCCATGTCTGAAGGTAGCTCTTCGTCGCTATCGACAAAGGCCTCGTCGTCTGAAACATCCATATCAAAGTCATCTTCTTCGTCGACCTCTTGATCCTTGTTCGCACGTGACTTGGGAACTTTACCCTTAACAACCGGCCTCTCGATATCAGAGACATCTTCCTCGTCAAGATCCTCCATCTCCTCATCTGATTCGTCGTTGAAGATGACCTCCTCATCACCACTTGCTTCATCTTCATCCTGATCGTAAGCAGATTCCAAGTCATCCAGATCGAGATCATCGTCACTTGCTTCGGCATCCTCCAGTTCAGGTCGGGAGTCCACCAAGGCCTTCCAAACTTCAGACTCGGCATCGCTGAGGCCGTCCACTTCTTCTTCATCTTGCTCCATAGGGTCTTTGGCTTTCTTTTTCTGCGCCTTATCCTTATCCTTTCCAATCCGATTAAAGTACTCATGGAAGAATGCATCCTCGGCTGCCACTTCTTCTGATTTCTTTTTCCAGAATGCCTCGGAGTTGAGAGGAAGCTGCTGAGTCTCTTGGCCGGCCATGAGAAATCGATCTTTGGCATCACTACCAGCGAGTGGCTGCATAATGGACGACCCACGGGTGGCTGCAGAAGCCTTTGGTGTGCGGTAAACAAATCTGTCCAAAAAGTGCGTCAAAGTGTGGATTGTCAGGTCAGGCTTTCCGCTCATTGGCTGGTGTTCAAGTAGGTGAGCCGCATTGACCGATACTGAGGGGTGAAAATGAGATACGTAAGGCAGCTATATAACGCGCGATTAGTATGCAAAAAAAAAAAAAAAAAAAAAAAAATAGAATGTAGTACTAGATAGTCAAAAAAAAAAACTTACAAGCTCCCAAAGACATGTCTTCTCAGCATTGCTATGCTCAGGATCTCTTTTGCGGGGGTCGTAAGCATTAGCTCGCTGCTTGGGCTTCTCAGATAGCTGTTCCGGGACTTCATCATCTTCATCAGGAACATCTCTAAACACCTCTTCCTCATCACTCTCATTGTCTTCTGGCTGGTCATACAGAGACTGGAGACCCTGAAAGGTTTTCTCTAGCTCACGGATCAAATAAAAGACCCCACAGATGAAGGAAGGCTGGTGTAGCCCCAAAACCTGGACAATACGTTTCACAAAGGCTTTAATGCGTCGGACATTCACGTCATTTTTCAGAGCCTTGAAAAGTAAGTTGAGATATAGCGACTGCTTAGAAGATGTGGCGACACGCGGATCAAGAAGCGACTCATATAGGGTGCGGTAAAAGCGATCAGTGCCCACTTGATGGGAGCTTGTTAGCTGCTGGATCAACAACAAGGCTTGGATACTGGTATTAAAGTTCGAGGAGTGGGTGATACGGAAGAGAGTATCTATGTGCTTTGAGAGGCTAAATTGGAAAGTCAGCTGTGTTGCGTATTTTGCCGGGGTAATAGTGGAAATACCGTTCAGTATCAGAGCTTGTAAACGGATAAGCTCGATTGACACCGGTTAAAACGCCCGAAACAAGCTTGTCTTGAATCTCCTCACTTTGCGCTTGGCCTTTGATAGATGAATCCTTTCCTTTATGGTTTTTGTTGAACCTTCCATGCTTTTTACCTTTGGCTTTGCTTTCCTTGGCAGGCTTGAGCAACGCAACAAACAGCGAGAAATAAATATCGAGGAGTTGGACCGCAATCGGTTCTTCCTTCAAACTCAACACTGTTTGGTTCAATGAAATAATGGCGTAGTACTTGGCATGCTGACTCTGGCCTGGCCGGAACAAAACTTCCTCCACTGCCCTAATAATGGTCGGTTTCATCAATGGATGCGCCTGCTCGAGCTGCAGAAGTAGATAGGAAGCGCGGGAGGCAATCTTCTTGGAAGTGTCGCCCAGCTTGTTGACTAATAGTCGAAGGAGATTGGATTCCTGCTCCGGTTTCTCCTTGAGCAATTCATAAACGTAACTAACCGCTCTAGATCGAGAAAATTCAATCTCGTCGTTGCACCAAACTTCTAAAATTTTGAGGACTTCGAAGTACTGGTCCTTGAGGAAGTGCTCGTATGCCCAAACAATCAAATGGCTATTTTGAAGCCCACCCGGAAGAGGGGCTCCTTCGGACCATTTGCTCCCGGCTCCCTGAAATGCGGAAACAAGCGAGGGCTGATTTGCGAAAGAGCGTAGCCTTCGGTCATTCGGAAGCAGCGTACCCTGGGCAAACATGTCTTTGAGAGACCGAAGGACCTCTACTGCCTGTGCACGACTCCTCTTCTTTCCAAGCGCAATCAGGTTTTCCAAGGCCTTCGTGTTATGCAAGGGTGATTCTTGCACAGCAAGTGTCAACGCCGAGATTTTATCACTGAGAGTTCCGGAAGACATAATCGTGGTATAGAACTTATGAGAGGAAGAAGCTATTGTCTTTTGAGCATCCGCGTACAGCTTGCTCTCTTGCTCAAGGAGTGATACTGCATAATTATGGACACGATCAACTATGTGGCGAGGGAGTCCGGTTATCTGTTTTGTTGGTTTTGTTGCGATCGAGGGAAGTTCTGTCATGTACCAATCGGATCTAGGCATAATAGTCTGTGTTGATTTGGTATTAGTTTAGCCTGCGAGGACGGAGGTCGGGTATACTCACAAGCTTGGAATATTCTTTCGGCATCATGAACTCTGAGCCTTTTTCTTTGGTCGCTTTTTTATTCGATGTTTGAGTCTCTGTAACTGGGACTTCATCATCGGAGGCCGCATCAATTGAGCTTTTATCGGATTCACCCTCTCCACTGTCTTCATCGTGGTTATCACTATCTGCTTCTTCTCCTTCTTCTCCTTCCTCCTCATCCTCCCACTCCTCCTCCTCCTCTTCAGCCTCTTCAACCTCATCCTCCTCAATATCCTCTGGAACAACTTGTCCAGCAGCAGCCAGAATGCTTGACAATTCTTTCCTCAGCACATCTTCATCCTTTTTCGACTTCTTCGGGATATCCTCGACCTCGGAACCTGAATCAACGCCTGCAAGCAGCTCGAGATCCTCTTCATTACCTCCTAGGGCTAAAATTTCCTGTCGAAGAGTATCCTCCTCATTTCCATCGTTCTTGTCGAAAGATTTCTTTTTCCCGCTTGACTTCTCATCTCTAGCAATCACATCACCGTTGCGGTCCCGCTTCTTGCCGTGGTTGTTTTTATCGGAGCTGGATTCTAGCTTTGGGCCAATTTCTTTGCTTTTCTTTTCGATATTGTTCGGGATAGTTTTCGATTTGTTGCTCTTCTTCTGCCTGGCTGCAGTTTGGTCCTTCAACCTTTGCTCAATCTTCTGTCGGAGGCCTGCGAAAGCACTCTCCTCTAATTCGGGGATACTGTCCGCTACAGTGTTCAAACTGTCTTTAGAGGCAGTGGGAATCAAATTCGCTCCAGAAGAGCGCTTTCCCTTTCCCTTAGCCATGATCGAATGCTGGCTGGTGATTGAGTTAATTGGTTCTTGACATTCTCTTCTTTTTTTTTTTTTTTTTTTTTTTTTTTTTCTGCCGACAAAAACAAGGCCGCCGGAGCAACTTACCGCCGAATGCCCGATGACCGCTGTTTTCTCAGAAATAATCAACAGACAATCTACAGTATAGGGGGGAATGCTACAAAGATAATCAATTTGGTGCTGATATTGCCTTAATTGATTACACTAATCAAATTTTCTTTTTCTATAAGTGTGGTTGTGAAAGGTATCTTGAAACTCAGAAATTCATGATACCTTCTTGTCTTCGCCTTGTTGCGGGCCGCTCTCTGCGGCCATACCAATCATATCGAGGGAGTTCCCTTCGAACATTAAGATGCGATTTTCACGTATGGTTTCCTTGCCACAAATGAATATGGCTATTGACACTAAGATTGCAGACTGATGGGAAAAATCGTGTCTCAAATTTCTGGATCCCGACGGGGGGTATCTCGAAGAAGAATTCTAAGGGTCAGAAAGGTAGGTAATGTGTAAGACTCCTATTATCTTGACGTATGGTGTGTTGACAACAATCCTAGAGGATGTAAACGACCTTCTAGTTAGGGGTGGCTTTATTCGACAGGTTGTTCCTTTTGATAGAAGCTCTAAATGTCTGGTGTCTAACTTTAGAGTCTAGGCTTACTCGGGTATATTTCATATGTTACCATTGGGATTAAGGGTTCAGGAAAAGCTGGAGCGTCTTATTGATCGCCATATGCGATCACTAGGTAAGTATCTCATTGGCACTTCTTCACTTGTCTTAATCCTGACTTCTGGTAGGCGCCTCCAAAGTCTCGTTATCATCTATTTCATCCCAAGAACTTTGGGAGCAATCTGGACGCCTAAAGGAGGGATCAGAAGTAAGGCCCATAGAATTTTGAGTACGGTAACACTAGCTTAACGTTGCATAGGTTTTTCGATTTCAAGATAGAAAGGAGTCTCGTTTCCTCCTTGCGCCAACTCATGAGGAAGAAATCACGACTTTGGTGGGTAGCCTCACTCAATCATATCGAGATCTACCTCTTCGTGTTTACCAAATTTGTAAGCCCTGCATACATAAGCTATTTTGGAGTATGATTACTGATCCGACCCAAAGCGCGGAAGTACAGAGATGAGCCCCGACCAAGGCAAGGCCTGCTTCGGGGACGAGAGTTTACCATGAAAGATCTTTACACTTTCGACTACAGTGTTGAAGATGCCTTAAAAACATACGAGTCTGTTAGGGGTGCTTACACAAAGCTTTTCGATGAACTAAAAATCCCTTACTTGGTGGCTGTAGCGGATTCAGGTAATATGGGGGGAAGCCTGAGCCACGAATACCATTTCCCCAGCTCGAAGGGAGAAGATACCGTTGTCAGCTGTTCCAATTGCGATAGTGTTTATAATGAAGAGCTCGCGGATGGAAAGGCATATGGTCCTTTTGCACGTGAGATCAGCTCAACCCCAGGCTTTGACACAGAAGGCGTTCCTGTTCAAAAAAGCCCAACTATTTCGACCGGGCTCTGGACGGCTGTCACAAAGGACAAAAAGACATTGATCCGCGGCTGGTATCCTAAGTTCACCTTACATGATGGTAGTGTGGATCCTGTCGAAAGAGAAGTTAACTCCCATGCGGTCAAATCAATCGCCAGCGCGGCCGGAATTGACCTAGACATTAGTGTTGAGAACCCCACGGAGCAGTGGATCGCTGAGGTGAAAGCATATAAGGCTGCTTTGGGTGAAAATGCCCGGCGCCCTCAGGTGCTAGATTTGTATGACACTCTAGTACGCGGCTTCACGAGACCCCCACTCAGCGATCTTCTACATAAGGCTGGTTGTGCTGTTGAAGATATTGAATACCAGAGATTGGACTGCTTCCCAGGAACGGATCATGGGCTTAACCTTATCAAAGTCCAAGATTGTGACCAGTGCCCTAAATGTACGCAAGGCGCGTTGAAGGTGCACAAAGCGGTTGAACTTGGTCACACATTTCATTTGGGAACGAGGTATAGTGAAGTTCTTGGGGCGTCTGTCATGGTCGACAAGTCAGATGGCACACAGGGGTCAAGCATGGTCCCGATGGAGATGGGATGCCACGGGATAGGAGTCTCTCGCATGATCGCTACGGTAGCAGACAGCCTTGCAGACGCTAAAGGACTCAGTTGGCCGCGCGCAATTGCTCCTTTCGAAGCAGTAATAATCCCAGCCAGAGGGCTGGACGATGAGGCCGAAAGAATTTATGAGGAATTAGCAAACGATGTAGATGTCATTCTTGACGATCGGGATAAGCAGATTGGGTGGAAGTTTGCAGATGCCGACTTAATTGGATATCCAGTGATCCTTGTTGTGGGTAAAGGTTGGAAAAAGCAGCGTACCGTCGAGCTGCAGTGCCGCCGCCTCAATTTGAGGGAGGAAGTGCCGCTGGAAAGACTGCATGATTCTGTTGTATCGGCGCTATCCAAGCTATGAAACTTAGAATAATAAAGCAGTGGTTATTGTAATTTTATATAAAGAAAAACAAAAAAGTATAGACTTTTACAGTTGATAAAGCTGGCTGCTAACAGGTTAGGCATTAGAGCCTAGTAACATGCCTTTACTAATATTATCTGGCACAAGGTGGCACAGGGCAAGACAACCTATAGCAAAATCCTATTTACCACTAAGGTGGATTTTGATTATCTCTAGAGAAAGTTCTATACAGCCCCTCAGCAGTAACACTACTTATAATGAATGAGAAGGCAACTTATGTCCTCCCTGCAGGCTGGGTGCCCTAAAGCTCAGGCGAGCTTCTTCCTACTAAAGTAATTAATTATATTAGCCTAAGATATAAGTAAGGACCAAGTAAAAGAAGAGCCAGGGCTACATTCTTTATTTCTAGGTTTTTAGGTTCTTGGGTAATGTGATTCGACTGTGAGATCGTTAGCTACTACCTAACTAGGTACCTTATTACCCAGCCGCATTTTGTAAGTAAGACCTTGTGCATTTATGTTTATTGGTGAGTGACTCGGTCAGTTTGTGAGAACTTCCCTCTTCCCCCCTTGCCCTTTTTTGCTTCTTTTTTAACCCCTCAATCCGGGTTGAGCTGTTAGTCTGGGGACTGGGGACTGGGGACTGGGTGGGGGGTACACATAGACTAAAGGGCGTTAAAAGTGGCCATGGGGGATCTAGTTAGGATTTTTAGTCAGAGTTCATTTAATTATCAGTAGGTAAGGTTCAGCAGGAGGACTTAGCTGAGCCTCGACCCCACTGTAGGTCTTCTCTACTATCTCCAAGGCAGATCCTACCTCGGTTCAATGTCAACCTTAAAGTTCCCTGCACTCAGAGCAGGGGCAGGGAAGTAAGCTTGATGAGGCAGATACTATCTATCATCTTGTACTTAGATACGGACACTGCCCCATCCTCACCTTTCCTTTACTTTATTTCTTTTTTTTTTTTTTTTTTTCTTCTCTTTTTTATAGTGGTAGATTCACTCCTTTCCACCTTGCTAATGCATTTTGTTTGTAATAATATTCTGTAGCAATAAATAGAGAAGTGTGGCTGGTGTATGTGCAGTAGAGCACATACATATGCAGTGGCACAGTGGCGCAGCACGGCTGTGCTGGATGGATTTCTAGAAGGCCTTAGGCGGGGAAAGCTATTAAAGCTTAAAATGGTTGGATTGGGGGCTATGCTCCTTAACTAATTAGTCAATAATACAAATTTATGGCAAGCTAGACGGAGAAAACATACACAAAAAAAAAATATAGAATATTCTATGGGCACCCTATTTTTGACTGCATATGATCATTAGTTGGCACACTCTCCTGGTATTTTGAGGGCATGTGGCCTGGGGCGCTGGGGTTATTAGATGTATTGTTTATGGGTTTTACATAGCAGCTTACTCCTGTAAGGGGGTTCATGCATCTATAAGTATACCTAGGTGTATAGGTGCGGAATGGGGTTAGTTAGTTATTTGTTGTGGCGAGTAGAAAGATGGAATATAGGATAGAGAGGGAGGGTAAGGGAAAATGTTACACTGGTCATTTATCCCTGGATTTAGAATAAGAAAGCTCTCTCGATTGATACTACAGTTCTGAATGATGTTACTGCAATTGTTGACATTTTAGATTTTTATTTTAATATCCTCTCCTAGCACTCCCAATTTGCTAGAGCAATCCTCACATATAGGCTGGAACAGAACTTCTTCTAGCATATTTGATGAACCCCAGAATAATTTCTTGTATAATTAACAGATATAGATAGGCTCTATACTTATTCTTCTTGAATATATTGTCACTAGGTTGAGACCTGCCGGAGAGCTGAGCAGAGGAGCTCGCTATCACCAATCACCGGTCGCTGATCCACCTGGCAGTCAAAGTCACGCGTCCGGCGGGGTAAAGAAAAACACAAAAAAAAAAAATGACATGGCTTGGTGCCCAACATTCTATCCTTGCCCTTGAAACTGCTTCAAAGTGTGACCATGAATGTAACCATACCCAGGTACGCAGATAAAAAGAAGGAAACATGAAAAGTAGAAACCCAGATGAAGCAACTCGTCCCATACCTGACCAGTGGATAACGCTGCAAAATAACCGCCCATTCATATTACCCAAATAAGTTGTAATAGTAATAAGTCATCATCACATCATCATCGTCATCGCCAGAGCAGTGAGTCAGGTCTTGCGCCTGAATTCAGTGTTTGGCATCCAAACTCGTCGTATTGAGGTGAGGCCGAGCCTCAAAGGAAGGAGCCTCTTTCACTTGCTCAAGTAGATTTTTAAGAGGCAAGAAGAGCCTGTTGGTTTTGTTCTCTTTCTCTAGCCTCTGCATGTTTTGCAGAACTTTCCAGTCCACCCATTTCCATTCTGCACATTTTTCCGGCTCACGAAGCTGTATTGGGGTTTATTAGTCGAAGTAACCACACGTGAGTTGTGTATTAATTGTAGATGATGGGCCATCATTGGGCTATCCCTTTTGCTAATAGAGAGACTAGAGTTCAATAAAGATTATAGCTTACTTCAGGTATAGCATTACCTTTTTCGCTCAACTTTGCAGAGACGAAAATAGTCACATAATGTTTATTCTCTGTTGTCATGATATCGTTGGTAATAGTGAAGACAGCGATATTTTCGATCTCAAGGCCTGTCTCTTCTCTGACCTCTCGCGCTGCACAAGCCTCAAATGTTTCTCCATGTTCAATGTGACCGCCAGGGAGTGCCCAGGTGCCTGACACGTTTGTTATTTGATTTAGTACATTGTCGCGTAAAAGTGGACTTTATTATGCCCGATAATATAGAGAAATAGGGCGGTACTAAAATACCTGCTCCATGGCTTCCAATTCGACGCCCAATGATGAACTGCTTGGCTTTGTTGACGACAAAGACTGCAAGCCCGACTCTGACATTAGGTTTGGTGGTCATTTTGATTGCGTATGAGATTAATATCTAGTGTGCGAGGAGAAATATTCTTGATGATGATAGCGATAGAGGAGACTGGACGTTAGAGTTAGATTGAAGAGTGAGTTTAAGTATAGTAATAGCCTGTACCAAATATGCCTAAGGTAGTGTGGGCTAATCCAGCCCTGGACCTGAGTCTGCCTTATGGAGCAGCCTTGTGTTGTAATGTTCCTTCCCGTGTCTGCCTTCCCATTTCTGCCTTCCTGTTGGTCAGTTGATGAACACCACCTGTAATGACACTTACCAGTGGGGTCACAACAGGCTACCCTAAGTAAAATCTACATTGGTCTCCTGCCCTATAAAATTTAACAGTTTGAAAAGCAAGCATCCCTAATTAAAGGCTTTTAAAAAAGATATCCTTAAGCCCTACAAGACCCCGTAAAGTTGCTGTCGATTGGCTCGTAAAGAGATGTAAAATTGAAGAAGTAGTGGTTTCTAGAGAGCCTAGTTTTCGAATGGAGATTTCATCATCAGACTGTTGTTTGGTTATAATTTTCGTAGCCACTGCCTCCTGTAGGGTGAGTGTCCACCTGATATCGACCAGTTCTAACTTTCTCTCAGTACTTGATTTTCAAGAAACCTCACACGCGAAACGTAGCGCCAGGGAAGTCGTCCAGCCCAATCAAACTTGATGAGAACTGGCGGCCTATTGCTAGTTAGTAAAAAATGACAGATTAGATACAGAGCGTGAGTGTACCATCTGAATAATGCTAATTCCCTCCATCCACAGCTGATGCGAAGGCAACCTCTCCGCCGTGACACTGGCCATTGCAAAGGCTTGCAGTCTCACCTCCACGCCAATTACAGGTACTTGGATCTGGGGCAGCTGCAAGGGGACAGCAGATGCGAGAGTCACCCTTGTCGCCGCCGTTGGAACACTTGAATGTATCCATTTCGATGAACCCCGGGCTGCAGTGCTTGCCGCACTCGGTTGTTACGCAGTCTCTAGGATGCTGGCTCTCCCAATAGCTGACATCGCCCTTGAGACTGTCTGTCATGACCAAGTCTTGCGGATAGAGAACGCCCCGTAAGGCGTCACGGTTGCAGTCATCCTGATCAATGGCCCAGATAAGCAAACAACCAAGTCCTCTTTTTTCGTTAGCGAACTTGATTTTCTGCTGGAAGGTTTGCTGATCGTCATACGAGATCCACTGCCTATTATTCCAAACAATATACTTGATGGCGTTCTCCTTGTCATACACTGCCGTGAGATTGTCCTCAGCAGTGATACCTATAACCTCGCTGTATGCTAGGATTGCCTCTGTGTTTGTAGAGGCCCCTCTCTTACCGTTATGCTTATGCTCACAGCCCGGGATGGCGCAGTCTGTACTGTTGAGCTGGAAAGTGCAAGAGTAGAATGCCAAACCCAGGTTCACCTTATTTGCTGGCAAATGATTCCTCCAAAGCAGGTTCATGTAATGCGCCACTTCTACCATATCATGGATCTCGAACCAGCGAAGATACCACTATGATGTGGGCGCTGTGAAAAGAAGTTCATAGTCTAGCCCTTCTTTATTAAAGGTCTTGTAGATGTCCTTTATGAGTTCTACATAGCTCTAGCTGTTGTCTGTTCCACCCCAGCCTGGGGGCTGGTGGTCCGGTACACCTGGATACTTCCAGTCAATATTGACGGTGTCAAAGCCATAGTGGTGCATGAAAGAAGGTTCTTGATAAATTTTATATGTTTCTCTTTGTGGAGCTGAGGTTTATAAAGATAATCTGTGTCTTGGTGTGATTATTACTGAATGTCCAGCCATCAAGTAATACACCTAGGACAACTGTTGGGTTGCATTCCTTTAGTACTGTAAAGTCTAACAGTATTTTTAGAGGATGTCTGGCACAAGTCTAATCTTGTTAAAAGAGATGTATTTAAAGGCATCTACACTAGTTATAGTTAGCACAGTACCCAACATATACAGAATAATGAAAATGTATAGTTAACATGTATTAAACTCTTAATATAAATCTGCTTAATTAACACCTTTATACATGATTTATCATGATTTTATACTTTATGGCCCCAAAAATCCACCATCATTGTGCTTACATAAACAGCTGCCTCTTTGTGCTAGTGGGTGGTAGTTATCTTTGATGTTTAGATGTGTTTCATCTCTTTCCCCTCCTCTCCTCATCAGCTTCGAAAAATGTCTGATCCAGAGTGGCAACAAATAGCTCAATATCTTGATCATTTGGGTCATCCTGTCGTTCGCGAAGAATACGTTGATCCCGACTGGACCCCAGAACCTGTAAATTTGGTGCCCATCCAGGTTTACAGCCTGGTACCCTTGGACGCTGATCACGAGGATCTCCGGTCGTACCTACAGATTATTTTTTATAGTGAAGAAACTAAACCTATCTTCGAGATTTACTCGTATTGTCCACCAGACATTTTTGCTTGCATTGAGCATAACCGTCGTGAGATCGCCTATCGCAAGCGACAGCACCAGACCCAGTCGGGGGATCCAAACCCGCCTCCCCTAATCCCTCAGTTTGCCTTTGGTAGTGACGACCTACCTGCTGGATGTTGTGTCCTTTTGCGTTCTCATAGTTATCGTTTAGGCTATGTTGGAGACCCCGCTGAATACGATAAAGTCGGTGAAGCTCCCGATGTATTGTATTTCAATCGGACCTTTTCCCACACTCGCAGCGACAATAACACGGCGGACGACGACGAGCTCTTTCTAGACGGGTTCGAATTGTCATCTCGCCGCATTGAAAACCAACACGATTTATCTCAGATAATCAGGCTGGAGATCTTTTTTGGTGCTGCTGATGTTGACCCAAACCAGAGTGCACTTTGCTATGCGATGGATGAAGATGAGGGGCAACCACTTGATTCCGTTCCACTATCGGAAGAGCAGATACGCCGACAGCTAGATGAAGAACTCACCGAAGGCGGCTTTGCCCTTAGCCAAGAGTTCAAAACTTCTCAGGATGGCGATAGTTTGTGTGTTACCAATACTCCGGAGGGCGCTGAGCCAGACCTGCAATACCTTATTCATGCACCATTCCTCAGCCATCTTCGTGATTCTAATACCAAGAATGACCTTCTTGGTGCTACCGGGCGTCTCTTTACGGCATCCTTGACGTCACACCTCCCGCGTACAAAGACGGTCAACTTCAAATTCTACATCCCGGAATCAAACACCTGGCCGGCTATTCCCCTTGCGCATCGCAGCGCCCTTGCCCAACAAAGCACCGACTTTGCTATTGGTGCTCTCCACAATATATCGTATGATGAAGGTTACCCGCCTATACCGCGCCGTATCAACCCGCAAAGAAACGACGACTCACTTGACGGGGCCAGGTATAGCCTCATCAACCAGTACCGGCTTTTTGCTATTGTGCTGGACCGAGTCAATTTTGTCAGTGAGCCGGGTGTGTATTTCTATATGACCAACTTTGGCGGGCCAGATGAGCCGGATTGGCCGGATACTGAGGTTTGGCGGACAGGGGGGATGGCTAGGGCGGCTCGTCTATTAGCCATGCTTGGTGTTGAGGAGAATCATGGTTGAACTACTTATGGAGGCTGATATGGTAATTTTTTGGCGATTATTGACAAGGTTATCTACGAAGGACACGAAGAAATGCTGTAACTTGATAAAGATGTCAATATATTTCGTGAGACCATCTATCTACTACGTGTAGAAGAAATAATTCGGCACACCACACCATGCTACATACCGCTTGCTATCTCCACTAAACTACTTTGCTCTAAGTAATGAAAACCTTCGGCAGTCTTCTTGACCTTGATCCTGAAGAGGGCTTGTGAGTGTAGCCCTAACTGCTAGTATTAACTACTGATATAAGTCCCTAGTAGGCCACACTTTACCGGGTTAAAAATCTGAAAACAAAAAATAAATAAATGGGTAAAGACAAGAAACCTTAGGTAGAATCATATGCAAGCATACCTGCAAACGAGGGCAACACGGTGGGTAAATGTTGAACAATCAAAGGAACAAAAAAGGGCACCAGTTGACATTACCATGGTTAGCACCACCCCTCCCAAAATAATACCAGATCATCATATACAGTCAAAAGTAGAGCGCCAAATTTTTTTTTTCTCCCCCCCTTTAACCGTATTTTCTCCGTCTAGTTTGCCATTAAATCATATTATTGACTAAGTAGCATAGCCCCCAATCCAGCCATTCTTAAGCTTTAATAGTTTTTACCCGCCTGAGGCCATCTAGAAATCCATCCAGCACAGCCACGCTGCGCCACAGTGCCAATATAGTCACAGTACATACACCAGCCACACTTTTCTATCAACTACAGAGTATTACAGACAAATAGCATATGGAGTCTTTATATGCAAGGTGGAATGAGTTAATCCACTACTTCAAAAGAGGGAAAAACAAAAAAAAAAGAAATCAACAAGGTGAGTGAGAGGCGGTGTCTGTACCCAAGTGCAAAACAATACTAGTATCTGCCTCACCAGACTTACCTTACTCTCTGCCTGCTCTGAGTTCAGGAAACTTAAGGTTGACATTAGCTGAGATAGGATCTGCCTTGGAGATAAAAAAGACTTGCACCTGCAGTGGGTCTTGGGCTCAGCTAAGCCTCTAACCTTTTTACGTCTGCTCTCGCGGTGGCCACTTTCTATACAGGGATGTGAGATTTTGTATGGACAAGATAATATCCGGGTGATCCAACTACTACCTGCGAATGAATTACAACCCCCAACCCAGTGTCAGCTGAGTTTGGGAATCCTGAGATGCATTCCCTTTCTAGGGCGATGTCTTAACCCGCCAAGCCCCATTTACCTCCTGTGTTCTGGCCTTGTTTATTAGCCAGTAGTAAAAATTGTTGTATGTCTTTCATTTCGGCGTATTGCTTGCTATACATCAGGCCAAAAGGGTGCGTCGGGTCGATCGGGTGTCAGCTATACTTGGACTCGATTGCGCTGTAGCGCACTGGATTCCATCCTCTAGTACATGAGAGGTTCGGAGGACTTTGCCCTGCCGCTTCTTCCACGGGAACAGGTAGATTGTTGGGGTTAGGGCTTTGAGCTCCAAGTATAGAAAGGCCCCCCGTTGAAGGTGAGGGCGGCAGAAAGATGGCGATCAGCACGAATCTACGTACTGTAGGGAAGGAAGGGGAAGGTGTTGTAGTAATTGGTTGTATTGTATAACTAATCTAGATGTAGGATATTCTCCTTATTATCCCCCTCCCTTCGCGCGCCTACCGAACAAAGAAGCTGGATTCTGAATGTCGAATGCAGATGCTGGAGACGACGACGACAGAGTCTCTGTTTTGACTTTCCCTTAAACCAGCTCACTACCTCTACTGCAGCCGGCTTCGGGCGTCCAGTACCCGGGCTCACCACGTTTACACCGGGATAATTTTTAACATGAAAGCGGAGATCATTAGTGCTGTCAAATGGTTTCTTTGCACGGACACAATCCTCAACACGACAAAAGACTTCATCAACGTGAATGACAATTGGTTCTTGTTCGATGGCCTTCGAACTGCTCTTGCCGCCACTCTTACTGCCCCTGACCATCACACTATTACGGGATATTTCGAAGCCAACCACCATGAAGCGAAGGACCCAGAGTGGTAATTGATAAGAGTCGAGAAATATCAGTTCTCCCATCTCTAGCAAGGGTAGAAGTTCTATTGTAATCCCGTAGTATGTCATCGACAACCTTTCCACGACCGGTCGCATTAATTATCCTTGCGATTAGGTAGTGTGCCTCAATAAGGAATGGGCTCGGGAGAGGATATCTGCCATCCTGGGCTTTCAGAGTAATGATCCTCCTGTCTTGTGGGAAGCCAATGGCGTAGAACGGTAGCCCTGTGGTGAAGGAATGCCAAATACGGTACTGGCTTTCGACAGACGTGAGCTCAAGAGCGAGTTTAAACCGCCGACCGAAATCGGTGTGTGCGGTAGTTTCTAACATCATCACATTTTGCATGCCGTTGATACTGGCCTGGGTAAAGTTCAACCGCGACCGAACACCGGGAAAGTACCGATGGAAACATTGCCATATCTCCCCAAACTGCTGGGGCTCATAATTTGTTGAGGATGAACCAAGACAGAAGGGGATTATGTGACAACGAGCATATAGCTATGAAGTTTGTTGATTGCTTTCTAGTTGGGCGAAGGCCCAACACAAGCTAGCTAAGCGAGGACACGTGCATTATGAGGCAGCCAGGCATCCTGACATTATGTGGGCGGCGATGAGGTTTCCAAAAAATACTAAGTACCTATTTGGGGAGACGGGTTTGCTGTTTGTTCATATGCTTTAGTGATGACGCAGCAGTATCCATCCCGTGACAGGTATTGCGTTCTTAGGCGCTCTTTTCACTAAGCAAATTCTCTATGAAATCTTCAGTATAGCCACAGGCTTGTTCTTCCCACTAACCAACAAGAATGGTTGAATAAGGGCTGTATCAATGTGCTTCGCAAGCTGCTGCAATTCTACATCAGAGCAACATATTTCAATATTATTAGCTAAGTTGGCCTTACCATCAGTTGGCAAATATTAGAACTTGTTGTTGAAGAATAAGAATGTATCATTATTTGCATCTTTTAATATGCAAAGCAGCTATTTTTTCCTTAACACTTGTGTTTCTGAGGGAGGAGTTAGACAAAGATTGCTCTATATTGTAGAAAGTAGATAAGAAATGTTAAAAAGATACCAGTAACAGGAATTATTGCAAATAAAAGTTATAGCTAATTGATGGCTAAGTTCAATATGATAGGTTGTTATAGTAGTGGGGTCAGAAGGAGGTCCATTATAATAGTTATTAATCACTCTTGCATTAACATTGGTAATGTTGCATAGAAATCAAAGGGAAGGGGGTAGCCATTTTCAGCCACTAAATAGAGTTTAGTACCTGAGAAGAAGCTCGACTGAGGCACCCATCCTGTCGGAAGGAATAAGTTGCCTTATATCATCAACCTAGAATGGCAAATGAGAAGTAGCCGTATCCCCATAATGCATTTCGAGTTGGTCTGAGATACATAGCAGCAGACTCAAGTCTATAAAAGGATGCCTGTTTGTCCAATAAATACATTGAATATTCATCCACTAAATGAGAAGCATTGAGGTAGCTGCCTAGAGAGAAATAGAGATCATCTATGTTACATTTTCAAATGCGAAACCGTCTACTTGCATAGCTAATCTAGAGGAAAGTAGCATTGGTTGCAAATTTCAAGACAATAATCTTTTAATAGAAGCTTTCTACTATAGCTGTTCCTTTTTGTTTCGTAGAATAAGAGAAAAAAAAAAAGTCACAAATGAAGCTTCTGTCTTTTATTCTTCAATTAGAGCCTCTTATAGTGAGGTGGTCTTGTATGTATAGAACCTACCTAGTGTCCCTAATAATTAGATACATCCTTATATAGGGTTAGCTAGCAGCTATTTAAAACTTCAATTTTATAAGATGAATACAATAAATAGTGTGGAGGAGCTATAGTTAAAACTGTTATGCCTTTATTATTATTATGTAACGTCATATGATGTCGTTATAGTTAACTACCAAGTTACAGCTTTTTGATTGGCTATGTTACAATGACTAATTTTAACTAAGCCACATCTAGTAATCTGCTCACAAATGTCAGCCTGAGGCTACCAAACTACCTTTATCAACAATCCGAAGGGACTAGAGAAACCCCCACTTCATCACACTCTCTATATTAAACCAAACATCTCAATTCAATTCTCGATTCCACCAACATTGAATATACTCAATTTATTTAAACTCCCTAGGGCCACCCGAATCTAGGTATCAGCCATTGAAATTACTGTCTATTCATTCCGCAAATTCGCCGAAGCGGGGTGTGTCCGGAACGACGTCCTTAAAACAGAAGAAGAGAAAAAGATGGCTACTCCCTCGTCTGATAATGCAGGTAACGTCTAACCATTTTCTTTACTTCTGTACTATTTCCTTCTTCTTTTATTTTCCTTTATTTCCCCGTTTCTTTTTCTTTCCTTTCTCCAGTTCCAAAGAAGAAAAAATCGAACGGAGAGGGAAGGATGCGCGACCAAGAAAAAAAAAAAAATTAAAGAAGGAAAAGAAAGTAAAGCATCATTTATCTTATTAGATTCATATCTGACTTGGCCGCCCAATAAAAAAAATAAATAGTGAATATTAACACCCTCTCCTCTCAACAATTGCGCGCGATTCAAACCCGCCTCTCATCCGAATTGGAGCACTTGACATCATCCCATACAAAACTGCGCGCCGCTCAATCGAAATTCCGGGACTGCGTGCGATCGATCAATGAAGGTGTGGTAGGGTCGAAGAAGAAAGGAACAGATGGAAAGGATGATATTCTCGTTCCCTTGACGAGTTCTCTCTATGTCAAGGGGAAACTTACGGACCGTGAGAAAGTGCTTGTGGATGTTGGGACGGGATTTTATGTTGAGAAGGTATGACATTCCTACCATCTCCCTCCCTCCCCACCTCTCTCTTAAGTAGAAACTAACTGCTTTTGGATAGACGGCGGCAAAGGCTATCGAATTCTATGATGCCAAAATCAAGGAGCTAGAAACAAATCTTACAGAGCTGGAGAAGGTAGTGCAGACTAAAGGCGCCCAGCAAAGAGCCTTTGAAGAGGGTGAGCGAGAAATCAATTCCATTCTGTTAAGGTTAACTAATACTAACTGCTTGATAGCTTTGAGGCAAAAGTTGATGAGTGAAGGTGCTGGATCGTCGGCTACGGCCGCAGCGTCTGGGTGAGGGGATATCATTGGTACGATTTATGTAAAGTAATTTCAGTCAAATCATATGCTGGTCCAGTAACAAGCAAAATGACGCTAGCGTATGGTTGATATCAAAGTAAGTCATAAACAAACCTCTTTCACATGTAGGACTAGGCCGCCAGTTTCTTTCAACAATTGTCCCGAAACAAGCATGCTCAGAAAAATGAAATGCAACAACTATGCCCAAGCAATTGCATAGTATAAAGTTAGGATATTCGTGGTGGAGAGGTTATTAAAAGTACTCGGCTTGTTTATCCCTCCGCCAAACAACTAAGCTCAAAGAGGACGTGCTGGATTAAAACAGTGTTCCAAGATCCCCATTCAGCAGTCTGGCGGAGATGCTTGCTGTGGAGGGCGGAATGTCGTTGTTTGATGGAGCTCTGTCGCCCAATGCGCTCGAATTAAATAAAGGTGATCCAAAGTCACAAAGAACCATCTCTCTAGCGGCATCCTCGGCGTTTGTAGAGAGTCGACGAGTTGGACCGAGCAGATTAGCAACCTTTTTCACTAAATCAATCAACTCCCAAAACCCTGGGGATTTGTTGGTTGAAATCGACGAATCCATAGGTGGAAAGAATGTGTCAAGTCCTGGGCTATACTTTGCGGAGTGTCCAACTGCCAGATTGGCATGATCTCCTAGCAAATTATCCCAATTCGCGTCAAAAATAGATGCTCCCCAGGATGTGCAGGGAATGTCTGATATGTGGCCAGTTGAAGGTAAGGGGCTTTGTCCTGGGAGGGCCGGCACATGAACGCGGCTGTATTCATCGTAGCGGGCGATCTCAAGAATGTACCTTGTTCCTTTTAGACGATACCGAATCGCGGATTTTTCCACGAACCTCGACACGGGTGCGGATGGAGGGAAAATGACCTTTCTCTCAGGCTTTGCTGAGATATCACCACTAGCGGAGGCACGTCGAAAATTTATAGAATGCGAGAATGTCTTCAAGGCCATATCAATCGAGGATGCTTCATGGAACTCCAACGATTTTATTTCAAGCTGCCAATCAGATCTAGAAACGAATCAGTTTCCTCTATAAACATGTCAGGCACACAATTACAAGAGGGCTTACCTTCCGAAGTCCGTAACAGCAATTTGCAAGGGTGGAAGCTTGTCCCTGATCTGCCCACTAGCACGTGGTCTAAGCCATCGTCGTTGGGTGATTTCATACTCCTGGGCGCCAGGGCATTTGGAAAACTCTGCTTCTAGCCGAAGCATAGATTTATCTGTCCCCAGAAATTCAAAGTTCACAGAGTATGCAGGCTCGGGATTCTTTAAGGAAGTAGATGTAGTATCGTAAGGTTCAAGAAGATCGGTTGCATTAAAACATCGCTCGAGAAGCTCGTTCTGATTAACTTTCAGTCTAAAGAATAGAGCAACAATAAGTAAATTTTTCAGAAAAGCCATCAGGAATGGAAGCTATACCCGGGAATGAGGCGACCCTTTGTCTGTTCATGAAGTAGCATCTCTCGAAACTCTTCAAAGCCGTACCAATGCTTGTTATCATTTGGAATATGATATTTATCCAGAACAAACGTGCCAAAATTAACACGCATACGCAAATGCCCTCGAACAAACGACACACCTCTCAACGAATTTTCGACAGTTCTCAGGAGCCGAGTGTTGTTCTTAGTTCGTATTAAGTTTGCTCGGCTTTCCCAGTGCCCGATTTCAGAACCCTTGAGTCCACTTCCGCCTAGGATAGCCTTGTGGATGTGGGCTTCTTGTTTGATCATAACCTTGCTTTTCATAGAAATAGGACTCGGAGGCTCCAAAAGATAAACCCTTGACTTGATATTGCTTTTTGCGATGATTTCCCCCCAGAGAGTCCTAATTCTTTGGGCAATTTGCTTCATAATATCATGGTTGTTGCCGAGGGCGCAAATAAACCCGGGCAAGTCCTTAGGAACGAACAATGGACACCCAAACCTAGCGCGGATTATGTCTAGAGCCTCAAGTTGTGGACCGAGAGATTCACACAGAGAAGGGCCATCTTTGGGCCACAGAAAAAGCATCTATGAAACGATCATAAGCAAGAGATCAAGTGCCATATCTTGAGTCATCGTGTTCTAGCTAACTCACTTGTTCAGGAAATGTGGCAAACGAGTCTGGTGCTCTTCGGAGATGCTGTACCATGCTTTCACGCTTCTCTTTGAATTCAGCATCTGCTTCTTTACTAACTGAGTGTGCATTGATTTTAGTCCAGTCGGCCTTTTTCTTTTGAGAAAAGCTGTTGCATTGAGCAACAAGCTTTTGGAGGATTTCCTTGGCAGCTGCGACCTGGGCCGACTCTCCCCAAAGATGTATTACCTATATTCAAATATAATCAGTCATAAGTAACTATTATGCTTACACAAGTTACTAAGGAGACAACAAACCTGATCATTGTATGCTGGTGGTTTCACATAAGCGCCGGTTTTTCGTCCTATTTCCTCAAAGACTTCGTTCCGTCCTGGGACGCCAGATGACTTCCTACAGATGGCTGAAACCCTGGCTGCGCCTGAAAATCTGCAATTTATTTGACTCCAGGTGAGTTACATGCATTATCTCGAATATTATATCCGACTCACTCGTGTTTAAATGAACCAAAGTGCACCGGTAAGGCAAGGGCATCTAATTCCTTAATCAACCTTTTTCTATGATAGGATAATCAGCTAGGGACGCTCACCTGTAGGTGCAAGACCATTTCTCCATTTTGATTTTGCAGGAGAGTCCCTAAACAAACGACTTGAACCCGTCGTTGCCGTGGCTCTCAAAAATGACGCCCTGGCTTTGAAGCCTCCACGACCCTTACCTCGAAATCCCTCCCGACTTATCCCAGGATTTTTGGATGGAACAGCACTAGCCAATGGAGTACTGGGCTGCTGCACCAGTGCCTCAGGCTTGGTGATTCCTCGGAGTGGTAGCAGAGCTTGTCCCCGTATTGGTGCTTGTGCTTGGATCTGGGGTTGAGTTTGAAGTGTCACTGATGGGACAGTGCGGTTTCCTGAGCCTATTCGCCCGTAACCTGGCAATTGCCATTCTGAGGATTATTAGCACGGAAAGTAATTTAGACTTCAAAAAAAAAAAACAAATAAAAAAATAATGAAATGAAGTATTAATGTCGGAAATTCATAAGGCTAAGTTCCTACCTTGGGCCCCGGAAGCTTCGTAGCTGGGCGGTTGTTAGCAAATTAGCGACAACTAGCCTCAAAACTTACTCTATTTTTGGCTTAGAGGAATCCATAGCGTCTATCAATGAACCATCAAGGTAGAATATGACAATAATATCAGAAAGACAGATGAGAAAGGATGGCGTTTATGTAGTGGTAAGAAGTGTGGGTGGGAAACAGCTAGAAGATGCAAATAAGAGGGAAATCACATGCAGCCAGAGGCAAGTGTATTTATTGTTTTATTAATCTGTAAAAAAAAAAAAGTAACACTTAATGAGTAGCACCCAGCTTCTTTATGGCCCTCCTAACCAGTGAATTCCCCTAGGAGAGTGAAGGTTATTTTAGCTCAATAATTTCGGCAATATGCATTCACATTGTTTGTCGGGTGTTATAAATACATTCTAGAAGGTTTTTAACACTCAACAGGGGAAAATACTTTATCACTTTCAAACTATATCATACATACTGAAAAGCTTTCTAATGAATTACTTGAGCCTCTTATAGCATTACACTTCAAGTTAAAGACCCATTAGCCAGACTCGGCTATATCAACAATCTTGAGGATATAAAAACTTTAGTTTAGAGAGAGTGTTTTGTTAGATACCTGAGATGACTGACACAAATGCCTGGGCTGTAGAGCAGTTCAATGCAGGGAAAGTGTCTCATTCCAGCTTGGAATTTAGGTGCATGGCCTGTAAATCTGCGCCCTCCGCCACACTAGTTAGTTCATGGCCGACCACCAGCACTGGCAGGACAGCAATGGCTTGTGATATTCGATAGCGATTCTCTTAGGGCCTGTGGCTGTAGAAGGTACATATAGCTTCAAGCGACATTAGTCCCAATAATGTGAGCAAAAGTATGCTACCCTATGTAGAGGATTTAAAATCTAATCCAAAAGCCACCATCATTGTGGTCTTGTTGTTGTCGCTCATACTTGTCCACCATCTACTAGGTCCAACTTGAAGCTACTCCGTTTTGGGAATATTAACAGCACTAGTCCTAAAGTAGACAGTTCGGTTGTCTATATATCACGTGATGCAGATTGGTCTTTAAGCTAATCCAAAAAAGGCTCAAAGTGGGTAGACGCGGCTCTCTCGCCCTGAATGACGCGTGAAAAGCAAGCATCCATTGCTCGGCCTAGCTCTCTTCTTCTGGTGCCGGACTCATTGAAGAATGAAAATGTCTCCCACTAAAGCTGAAGATAATGGCAACCAGGACTCTAGCAAGCAGGACGCTCATCAACGGGCGCAACAATGGATGACCAAGGGAGGCCTAATTCGGGATGATTCTGACGATGAGCTTGGTTTCGAAGATCACCCATGGGAATGGATCTACGAGAACGAAATAGATGAGACTAACCAGACGGATAAATCACTGGAGGCGCCAGCAGATACCCCGAAGTCGGGCAGGAGACGCTCATCCCGACCCGCTGGCAAAGCTCGACCAAAGATTGCAGGGGCTCGAATGGGCGGTTTCGAATGCAAATTGGGCCAGATTATACTCCTTAAATCCCCAGAACCCGGGAAAGACTGGGTAGGAATTATCACAGAATTCTTGGAAGAAGAGGACGAGGACGAAGAAGTAACTAAATCCGCCAATATCATGTGGTTCGCATCGCCCGACGAGTTTATGTCAACAAGGAATAAACGACGAACTGATGCGCTACCAAACGAGCAATATTTGACCGCCGATTTTAACGTTAATCCCCTCACATCTATTAGCGGCAAGGCTAGAGTGATGTCGAAAGATGCATTTTTCGCAGAGTACCCAAATGGAACTGCTCCAAAGTCAAAGGAGGCGTTGGCGGAATACAACAAGTGCATCGTTTGTCGCAGAGGCGTCAACCAACTTCAGGGAAGGTATACGGAAGAGTTCGTCTGGGAAGAGGTATACAGGGAGGACCGCATATTCGATCTAATCGACATGATTAAGGATGGCCTAAAAGCGGCCAAAAAACGTAAACAAATTGATAATGAGGTGAGCTATATTATTCACTCTTTCAGAAGACAAGAATATGCCAGTACTAATATAGAATTAAGTATATGGATACCAAGGAAGACGATGAGGTTGTCCCCGCTACACCAAAGAAGAAACAAAAAGTCTCTTCGATGAACGTGACTCCGCAATCACGACGTCAGAAAGCCCTGATGACGCCGTCTAACAAGAGGTATTCAACGGTTCCTTATATTCTTTCCATAGAACTCAACTAATTACGTGGTGTATCAGAATCATTGTCAAGAAACCTCTTGAGTTCACGCCCCTTGGGACTAGAGTACTCCCCCCTTCCCATTTCGCATCTCCATACCGCCAGGCACGCAATCTTCTCCATGTTTCTACCGTTCCAGCTTCACTTCCTTGCCGCAAAACAGAATTCGATACTGTCTATAGCTACCTCAGTGCTGCCATTATGGAGGGGACAGGCACTTGTATTTATATATCCGGAACACCAGGTACAGGAAAGACAGCCACAGTTCGCGAAGTGGTAACCCAGTTGAATGCAGCGGTGCTTGCGGAAGAGATGGACGACTTTATATTCGTCGAGATTAACGGCATGAAAGTCACAGATCCTCACCAATCATATTCCTTACTCTGGGAGGCATTAAAAGGTGATCGGGTCTCGCCCTCACATGCACTTGATTTACTAGAGCGGGAGTTTTCACATCCATCGCCTCGACGAGTCTCCTGCGTCGTCCTCATGGACGAGCTCGACCAGTTGGTCACCAAAAATCAGTCTGTTATGTATAATTTCTTCAATTGGCCCGCCCTTCGTCATTCGCGCCTCATTGTGCTCGCCGTAGCCAACACCATGGATCTCCCGGAACGAACTCTAAGCAACAAGATCTCCAGCCGCCTTGGGCTGACGCGTATTACTTTTCCTGGATACAAACATACAGATTTGATGGAAATTATTACTACTCGCTTGGCAAATGTTCCTGGAAATATTGTGGATCCGGATGCCATTCAATTCGCCAGCCGAAAAGTCGCCGCGGTCAGTGGTGATGCTCGACGAGCCCTGGATATTTGTCGACGAGCTGTGGAGATCGCAGAGCAAGCAAGCGAAGCTGCACTAGATGATGACCCATTTGCAGAATCTACGAATATGGATGACGCTGACTCGACACCGCCAACACCTACGAAAACACCCGCACGACGAGACAAAACTAAATCTACCACTCATGCTCTGATCCAATCTCCACAGAAGAACAACAACCAGAAAAAAATAACGGGCCGGGTCACTATCGCAACAATCAAGCAAGCTATCCAAGAAGCAACGTCAACTCCACTCCAGCAGTCTCTTCGCTGTCTCCCCCTTTCTGCAAAGCTTTTCTTAGCTGCACTTTTAGCTCGAGTTCGACGAACAGGCATATCCGAATCGACCTTTGGCGATGTCATTGATGAAGCAAAGCGCATTGCAGATGCAGCTGTAGCTGTTGCGGGTGCAGCCGGCACCGGTATTCGGGAGTTCTTGCTTTCAGGCGGCAATGGGGCACGCGTGAAGGCATTAGGCTTTGCGGCAATGGAGCTAATGAACTCGGGGGTCTTGGCCCTGGAGATGGGTTCTTCGAAGGGTCCTCTAGGGAGCGCTGCAATTCCGACTCGAGGTGATCGCAGTGGAAAGGTGAGGCTCCGAGTTGCTGCAGAGGACGTCCGAGCAGCATTCCGTGAAGATATCGAGGCAAAGGGTCTGGGGCTCGGGACGGATATGTAAAAAAAAAAGGGAGTATAAGCGAAACGCAGGAGCAAACCTCAAGTAGCTATCTTTATCACCCTTGAAATGGTATACCCAGTTTAGACACATTGTACAATACACTAGAAACACAAAATTCAAATGATACCCCTTTTCCCTTTTTACTTGGTTAACCTAGCATCATCTACAAATTTAACATTCTTCTTTCTACCATATCAGGTCCCTTACCTACATATAGAGCCTGGTCAGAGGACTCCCTTGTAGTATATAACTACTTGCAATATAATATACCTTCAACAATAAGTATAATGAAACCCAATCCGACAATACCGCTGTGGAAAATCAAATAGCGCATAAATAGGCAATCTCCCTTAAAAAATAAACCTATCTATTCTAAATTACCCACACAAATCCATGTGTTCCTGACAAGAGTTAAAGCTTCGAATCCACCCACCGCGGTTGCTTCTTCGCCGCAAACGCCTCCAAACCAATGCGCAGATTCTCCGACTGCATCAAAGCCGTCAAATACCGTTCAGCTGTCAATCTCGATGACTACTCGGCACCCCCACTCTCCCACGCCTCTCTCAATCCCGACTTCGTAACAATCACAGCATCCGCGACAGACTCGCAATCTCCCTCGCCAAAGACAACGCCTCCTCCAACAAATTCTGAGGACGGCTGTCGCCCCCTCCTTAGATTGGCCAAGGATTTATTCAAGATAGAGATGCAGTAAATCAATTGTAAGAGATTCAAGTGAAAATACACTAAATAGCTATCAACATGGATTGATTTTTTTTTTTTTAATTTAAAACAAATAAATAAAGGAATGAAAAAAAAGAAAATACTCCGTATAATGTAAAGCAGCCCTCGCGGGTGACAGGTTATATATATAAGGTAGTAACTGGCAAAAAAAAAAGCTTCCAGCTCATATTATTATCCACTGCAATTCGGCTTTGGGAACAGGTCTTATGGGAACGGACCACTCGTCAGAATTCCTACTCAGAACTGCAGACTATAAAGCTTCATATTGCAAGACTACTCTGCAAAAAGTAACAAATTATTGGTTAATCCAGCAAGGACCTCGACAGCTCGTTTGCAATATCGGGGGCAAACTAGTGATACCACTGAATTGTGTGCAGTTGATCAGCTTTCAACTGTAGACCAAAGTGGGGAATGCAGGAGTTGTCTCAACTTGTTACGATCGACAAAATTCTTGCGTTAACGTTTATTGAAAGATTGATGGTTCTTTGTATCGCCATGTATCTTCGCCCAGCTGAGCTTTCTGATCCGCCTTGTCTCGCTCGGATACAATCCACGAACGATATTGTTTTTGCCCATCTCTACCCCTTCCGCCCTCTTTATCCACAAGATTATTATGCAGCTATTTTGCAAGAATTGAACCAGGCGTTGATACCCCCGGCTATATGATCACAATTGCCGTGATAGAAGAAAAGGACCTCCTCCTCCTTAAAGACAACAATGAAAGCCCCCACGGATCAAAAATTGCTGGGCTCCACTCTTACATTCGCGGGCGTACTGGAAGGTATATATGTGAAATGGAGCCCTAAGCCCTCCTATCTCCATGATCTAAATGAAATTGAAAAAAAAAAAAAAAAGCTAATTCCCCGCAGTGGAAAGACCAGCCTCATATCGGCCTTATTCCGTCTCCTTGACATCTCTGATGGTAATATCTCCATCAGTGGCATCGACATTTCGACCGTTTCTCCACAGCAACTCCGATCCTACCTAATCGGTATTCCTCAGGATCCATGTCTCCTAGAAGGGTTCAGCATTCGCCAAGCGATTGATCCTCACCAATGTAATTCAGACGAGTCAATCATCCGAATACTAACGGTCGTTGAGCTATGGCCTCTAATCCAGCAAAACGGCGGCGGCGGCGGCGGCCTGGATATGCTCATCGAGGACGGGCAATTTTCCCACGGACAAAAGCAATTACTATCCATGGCGCAGGCGATGCTGAGAGATGGAAGCATCGTGATCCTTGACGAAGTGACCAGCGGGTAAGAAGACCTACACGTGCCCCTCTTTGCTTGCTTGCTTGCTATATAACTTGGATGATGATGGTGACTGACATGATGGTAATTGGATTGGTGGAAGCAGCGTTGATCAGAGGACGGATAAATTGATGCAGGGTATCATTCGGTCATATTTCAAAGAGCATACTGTTCTTGCAGTCACACATCGGTTGGAGACAGTCTTGGACTTTGACAGGATTCTAGTAATGGAGGATGGCAGATTAGTTGAGCAGGGGACACCAGCAGGTCTTCTTTCCCTGCCTGGTGGTATTTTCAGAGAGCTTCACGAGCACCTTGGGTAGGTAGTACGGAACGCCCGTCTTTGGGGGATTAGTACAGTACCGAAGTGCGCGCTAGATGATGATATCACCACTGTCTATAATAATTCGGATGAGAATCTGTGTCTGTGTGCCAAGTTATTTGACAGGCTTTCTTTTTCACTAGGTTAAGGTATATTGCTACCTAGCATTCTAAATGGAAGCCTCTCTCGAAGCCTCTCTCTCATAAGGTACCTTATGAAACGAAAAGACCTAGTATAAATTGTCAATTTACTTAGAATTCCCATTATGTTATGATCGGGTAGCTTTTGCTTTGATAAAGAATACAAAAAAGAAAATAAAAAATAAAGAAGCATGTCTAATATCATAACAGTTATTCATTCCTTCCAGGTCCGAAGCACACCGTCATCTGTGCTCTGCTCCGTCAATCTCTCTTCAATCAGCCTGAAATTTATCGTTATGCCAACAACTACAACGCTCTCTGTTATAACGAGCGCAAGAAACGACCAGAAGAGAAGGGTAGGAGCCTCCTATTCGTCTCAAGACCTTTCACGACACTTTGAATACTAAAATTTTTTACTTTTTTTTTCAGGATTCGGGTCCCGACCTAGATATAGCTATTGCAGGGTCAATTTTATCGGTAGCCAGTTCGCCGATCATCCCCGTCCAGGAGGTTGGAGTAAACGAAACAAGGCGCCGCAGCTAGCTGGGCCAACTGGGAGGCTGGGACATCCAGGGTATGTTTTAACCATCTAGCCCCTCACCAGGCGGTTCTCATGAGTGTAATAATGAACCCTCAAGCTGATGATTCGACAGATGTTGAAATTGATCACGACGAGAATAACTTCTAGCCTCTTCCAGAGGGCGGGCTTCCGAATGGGCCCCCCCAGGGAGCATGAATCCCGCGCCTTTGCAGGAAGAAACAGGCTGACTTGGTTCATTTCTAGGGAGTAACAGGGGCCATTGCTATTGAGAGTCTTCCTGTAGATACGGTGGACCACGTGTCCCTCCCGGAAGATATTCAGGCCCAATCTCCCCATTCAGATTCAGATTCAGAAAGCACTCCTGCCAATGCCCCCCAAACCACTGGCTATCAATGTTATCCACTCCATAGGCCTCAACCCGGAACTGCCGGACCACATTCCCACAGTCATCCAGGAAAATCTGCAATGGCTTCCCCCCTCCATCCTCCTCCTCCCCCTCCTCCTTCTTCAGGGCGGTCTCGTCTTCTAGAAAGAGATGCGTCACCACACACTTCACATGATACCGCCAGTAGACACGGATAATGTCACTCTGACTAGATAATGGCGCCCCTGGCTAGCCCTGCTCCCTTTGTAATCTCTAGATCTTTGCCATTGCCTGCTCCCGTGCCTCTACAATCGCAACGTTAGAATGGTTCGTCACGCGCTCAGGGAAGATATCCAACAAGCCAGGGAGATCTCTTGCAAAGAGCGCCAGGCCGCCGTCATCATCATCATCATCAAGAATAATGGCGTTGTACCCAACTGCGTCCCGATTACCGACAAACTCCTTCCATAGGGATTCATGGGCTTCTCTCTTGTCCGGGTCATAGCACGTGCGCACCCACAATCCTTCGGATTCTGATCCACAGTAGGCTGCATACCGACGCAGTCTCTCTGGTCGGAGTGGTCGGAGAATCATATCAATCTGGCCTTCTGTTGGTTGATGTGAACCGGAATTGTTGCAATACGGCTGGTAAATGAGCAATAAAAGAGAGATTTTTTAGCGCTATTTAATCATCTTATAGAGATTGACGTACCTGTCTGCCTACTGCTCCAAGTTGGAGAAATTGGCGCACTAGTCGGCGGCGACGTTCATCAAGAGTCTCCGTGGGCAACTCTGGGTGAGGCATGTCCCATTGCTCCTTAACCCCCCTATATAAGCCATAGGCAAAGGCCGAACTCTCAGTGAGTCGCACGTACCAGTAGATATTTGTCCAGGGGCAGACTACCCCAAGCTGGCATTGGGGGGATAACCTCCTCGTCATCTTCAGTGTGGATGTGAAGCGGCATGCTTACTGGCAGGTTTGGGGACCGATCCAGTCCTCTTGGATGCCCGAAAGTTGAAAATTGTTATGATTTCAGGGGGAGGCTATTCACGGCAACACACAAACGTAGCCTATTAGAACTTGGAGGAAAATGGGCAACACTAAGGCAATTCGAAGCTGGGGCAAGGCGACAGGCTCTATATATCTATCTGCATTATGTCCAATTAAAAAGAAAGTAGATTATTTTAATTTTTAATAAAATAACCATACTACTGGCAAGATCTAACCGCAAATCTAACTAGAATAAGGCCTAATTTTTATACACACACACACACACACACACAGAGAGAGAGAGAGAGAGTGTGTGTGTGTGTAGCAATTTATTACATGCGGATTGCTCTATTCAGTTAGATTGGTTATTTAAATTTGCTATCTACACTGTATTTAGAATGTGAAGACCTTCAATTTGGAAAAGATCACTGATCTGTGATGTGTGAATAATGTATCCAAAGTACCTAAGTAGTTAACAGTACCTTATGAAATGAGGAGACCTAATATAAATTATTCAATTTACCAGAAAATCCCCATTACGTTATGATCGTGCACCTTTCACTTTGATAAAGAATATAAAAAAGAAAATAAAAAATAAAGAAGCATGTCTAATATCATAACAGTTATTCATTCCTTCCAGGTCCCGAAGCATCTTCTTTTTATGAATAATGAGATAACACTAGAAAAAGAAAACCCAACCAAAACGTTTCATAAACCCTTCCAGTGGAAGCAATCTAAAGAGAGATAAAAAGAGAAAATAAATAAATGTTAAATCAAAAGTCCTTCAGATAACGCTAAACTCCACAAGTGCATACATAATAATTAAGCCCTGAGCGTCAGGATATCATAGTCTGATACAAGGCCAATAATAAACACGGAGGGGTATTTATTTTATATGATGAGAAAAAAAAAAAAAAAGGGGGGGGGATATGTGAGAGGGAGGGTTCTAATATCTCTGTCTACCAAGAGTTGGAGCCCATGTAACTGGGTGAGACTCAGGAGTGGCCTCCTCATCAGGTTTCCAGATCTTAATAGTCTTATCCGCCTCACCCGTGATTAAACGAAGTCCCGTGCGGTCAAAAGTAGATGCCATGATGCCAGCCTCCGCTTCCAGGGAGCCAGGTTGGGCGGTTGTATCAATAGACTGGAACCGATACCCTGTTTTCCAGTCCCAGAAGGACATAGAACCATTGTCGCCGCCAGAGAAGAGGACATTATCTTCATTTACAGAGAGTGTATTGATAACAGCATTGTGGCCCTCAAAGTTCTGCATGAATTCACCTCCAGGGCATTTCCACTGTTTAATACTCCCAGTGCTAGCGCTAGCGAAAGTGAACTCTTGAGGATGGATAGCGAGGTTTCGGACACCCTTCTTGTGGTGAGTGAGGACGCCCATGGATTTTCCGGCCGCAAGATCCCAGAGGCGGACAGTTGCATCAAGGGAGCCAGTGATGACTTGGGGGTCAGCCTCCTGGCATTTCACATCGGCGACAGTGCCCTGGTGACCGCTCAGAACGTGGACGTTGCTCCTAGTGCGCATATCCCAGACACGAGCGACACCATCCCGACCACCGGTGACCAGTAAATCAAGTCGCGGATGGAGCGCGAGTGTATATACTCCGCTCAGGTGGCCGTGGTAATGGCGAATAACTTTGTTTGTTTCCAAATCCCAACACTTAACCATCTTGTCCTCTCCACAGGAAAAGAGATAGGGGTGTCGCGGAGACACAGCTAGACCACGAACCGTTGAGATATGACCAGTGAGTGTCAAACGCAGGGCACCGGTCGCTAGATTCCAGATTTTGATTGTTCGATCACCAGCACCACTTGCGAACCACTCGTTATTAGGTTCCACGGCCAAAGCTCGAACCCATCCCAAATGGCCGGAGATGACTCTCATCAGTTTCCATGGTGGGTGCCAGTCGGGTCTCTGTTGTTTAGTCGCTGATGGACGCTGGATGAGACTTGTCGGTCGTTCCTCCCCAGCTGCTCCGCCTGCATTGGGTCCAGGACCCCGTCTAACCAAAGCCGTGGACGTGCCACTCTTATCACCAGCTGCTGTTGACGGTCTGATTTTCGGTCGCTTTGAGCGCTCGGAAGCTGCCTTAGCTTGCTTTTCTGCCAGTACCGGAGGTAATTCCTGCACGTCTTGGTATTCAGCTTTTCGTCGGTAGGAGAGGCCAATGGATCCGTTAGCGACGGAGGGTGTGACCATAAGGTAGTCCGAGCCGAAAAGCTCCGCAGTGCGCTTTGAAGACAGCCGTACGGCTTCTTCGGGGGATGTTGACGGAATAACGTCCATTGTCACCGAATAGGAGGTGGGAAGGAAATCGTCACCAAGCCCGTGATGGGTGTTGTATAGCTTGGTCTTTCCGCGTGGCGGCTTTCACTCGAGGTTCGCGCGCTCGGCTCCGGAGAAAGGAAGATGGGCGTGACGATAGTACAGAAGGAAGATGATCCTGTAGATATTTCTGGTTAAAACCCGGTATCTCAGGACAGAGATGCGTAGATTGGGAGGAATGGAGGCAGCTGATCAACGAATCGATTAAGGAGGAAAAGTTGGAGCTGCGGCTCGTCTCTTTTAAGAGGTTGATTTGAATTTCTACGGGAAACTCTGCCTGAGGCCGCCATTAATGCCCCAGGTATCGAGACTGCCTGACCAGTAGTAATACGAATACGGATGCGATACGCCCCGGGAATACATCATCATTGTCGACCTTCCATCGTTCCAGCCGTTTCGTCATCAGCATTTAGCCCGGAACAAGGTGAATTCAATCAGCCCATTTATAGAGTAGAGCAAAATACCCATGGATCCTGAACATGATGCAAAGTTCCCTCTCCATGAGGCTGCTCGAGAGGGCAAAAGTATAGTACCCCGCCACCCCTCTTTCATTCTACAGCTTCCACGAGTAGTGTGTTATATATAGTGGTACAGTTCACTAACCTTCTTTTTAGCAACGGTTGCTGAATCACTTTTGAATGTATGAATATGGCCATGAATCCACTTATTTTAGGGCTATTACCGATCATAAAGGGCCCTTATTCCTCGCATATCCAGTTTAACAATGGTATCTACAGGCAAATCCCAAACTCGCAACTACCAAAGATGACGACGACCGTCTGCCTATCCACTGGGCCGTGGCATATAACCATCTCCCAATAGTGCAACTCCTAGTATCCACCAAGTCTTTTGACCCCGATGTCGAGGTATGATACATCTTGTTGAGGGGGTTAAAAAAAGAAGAAATAAACCTCTCCTCCCCTCCTTCTCAAGTTTTACTACCCTATTAACATTCCTCGACTTCATTCCGTAGGATGGATCCGGCTGGACCCCTCTCATGATCGCATCTAGTCTCAAAAATGCTGAAGGCGATCCTATCATCGATCTCCTTCTCAAAAAGGGAGCTGATGTTGATATCAAGAGTGTCACTGGTCAAGTAAGTATTTATTATCGACTACTCCCCAATAGATTTTTTTTTTCTCTGTGTATCTCCATGTCTTCTACCCTCATCATAGGGAGAGGAGGACCAAATCTTGACGGTTAAGGGGGGAAAAAAAAGATGGAAAAGAAAAGAAACTAAACAAATTTCTAGAACGCTCTCCACTTCGCAACATCGAAGGCAAATCTCTCCACCGTCCGCACTCTAATCGCCAATAAATGTAGTGCAAGGGTTAAGGACAAACGTGGCCAGTTACCACTTCATCGTGCCGCCGCCATCGGCTCCACGCCCATCCTCCAGATCTTGCTCAAGGATGGAAAAAGCCCCGTGAATGCTACCGATGCTGATGGCTTGACGGCACTTCATCATGCTATTTCAGAGGGACATGGTGATGCGGCGATTGTCTTGCTCAAGGCAGGCGCGGAAGCGGATAAGAAAGACGCCAATGGAGTTTTGGCTATTGACATGGCCCCTGATGCAAAGGTGAGAAGTTTCTGATTTTTTTGTTTCTTTTTTTTGGGGGAGGAGTAATGCGACTGATCGTGTCTGTATGACGTAGGTTCGAAATTATATTCTTCAAACGGCTGAAAAGGAAGGCATTGAGCTATAGGGAAATGAATCGGATACATAAGCATATCAAGACAAGATGTATTAAAGTTCATTTAGATACCATAGGGAGCTGGATGGAGAGGTATTGTGATATATTGACAAGTCAAAAATCAATAAAGTAGCAAATAAAGAAAGCTGCATCACATTATATCGTCTAATCGGAATCAAGTGAAGTATGGAAAACTCCCCCAAAGAAATCTATATACATATACATACATTGTGTGTCTTTGTTATTATTTCATAGTACAATCCACTAGTTCACGGTACATTTTCTTAAGATCTGTAATATCAGCTTGGAGTTCTTCCACTTGTTCACTCTTCTCACCAAGCATCTCAAGTGTCGTCTGGTATCTCTGGTCGAGATCCTCCAGTCTCCGCTCTAACTCTTGCACTCGAGCGTCAGACTCTCTTTTCTCCTCTGTTTCACGCATCAGGTCAACAACCTGCTGTCGTGCTTCATCGCGCTGGGATGTTATCCGTGTAAGCTCATCCTTCGACGCTGCACGTTCACTCTCTAGTCTGCGCACAGTAGCACTCATGCGCTCTACCAGCTGAACGGAGGGCCCGGCTCCTACAGTGGATTCGGAAATAATGTCATTGATACCACGGGAGGGTGCGCCTCCACCAAATGCGGAAGGGGTACCCGAACCGGTGAAGAACTCATCAGATTCAAATAGGATATTCGGGGTCTCCGGAACTGGTGGGATAGGTCCGCTATTGGGAAGTAGTGGAGAATGGAGTAACTGGGACGTGGAGACGGGAAGAGAGTTCTGACGGGGAGGTGTCCCGATCTCAGGAGAGGCGGTTGGTATCGCCGAGGAACGACGGCTGGTAGGTCGGTAATCGGACATGGATACAGCAACCTCCAAGTTGCTTGGTCGACGATTAAATGCCACCGGCGATTCGGTTCGTCGGAGCGAGTTCATGGGCAGGACGGTCTGTTCACGCCATTTGGTTCGCTCTTCTTCAAGTTTTTGGGTCCAGGATGCATCGCACATCGCTTTCTGCTCGATAACTTCATTTTTTGCAGAGGTTAAATCGTCAGCAGCTTTCTTGAGTCTTTGTTCCATCTTTTGCAGGTCTTGCGAGCTTTCATCTAGCTTGCTTGAGAGGTCTCGCTCATTATCTTGAGCGGTTTCGAGTTCCTCCTCTAACCTCTTCATCTTGAGGTTCTAATAAATATAGGTAAGTATGTTTCAGTAAACTTAGATAGTTATCGTAATTATAAGTTTTCTTACCAATTCTCGGACTTTCCGACGTGTCTCTGCCTCGCGCCTCGCGGCCTCGTCTCGCTCCCTTTCCACATTCGCCAACCGTGAGAGTAGGGAGCCTTCTAAAGCTTGCCAATTTTCACTGGCAACAGCGTATTGAGTCTGGAGAGTCTCAATCTGGCGTAGGAGTTTAGCCTGTGCATCACCAGTAGCTCCAGATGATGCCTCCTCAGCTCGGGAACGAAGAGATTCCATCTTGCTCTCGAGAACCAATTGCTCATTCTTCAGTTCGGCTTCCAACATCCGAGCTCTTTCCTTCTCTTGCTCAATCGTCTCTTTGAGACTACTAATTTCCCTTCGGAACTTTTCTTCGCTAATTTCACGTTCAATTTTGACGCTTGAAAGGTCCTCCTCCAACTGATTTGCACGGCGCTTCTCCTGTTCGATGGCATCGGATTGGGCTTTAGCTTCTGCAGAATCCGCACGGGCGACTGCTCGAGCAAGCTGTCCTTTCATTTCCTGAACCGTCTGATTTAATGCATTTCGCTCAGTTGTAACAGCCTCCAGGTCTCGTGAGACCTTCATTTGGGTTGAAAGAGATCCAGTTGCCCTCTTTTCTGCAGCCTCGGCACGCTTAGCTCTTGCTTCCGCATTGGCTAGTTCTCTCTCAAGCCGATCGGCTCTTCTCTTAGTCTCCGTCTGGGATTTTGAGTGTTCCGTTAGCTGCTGTCGGAGTTTTTTAATTACTGTCCTATGGTCCATTTCGGTTTTGGATAGTCTCTGTCCTTCTTCGAGCAGCAGGGCGATCCTCTCATCCTTCTCTCGCAGTTGCTTTTCAACACTTCCTGGCTCAGCTGTGGCGGCAGCTTTCCTGGCAGACTCAGCTGCCTCCTGAGCGAGATATTTCAGTTTTGACTGCAGCGCATCGATGCGCTCGATATATCCATGTATTTCTTCCTGTAACTGAGAGTCGGCCGTGTTCGTTTCCGCCTGTGATTGCGCTCCAGTTTCATCCTCCTCATTGACAGTTGCTTTGAGGGAGTCGAGAGAAGGTTCAGAGGCGGTCCTTGGAATATCATTAGACATTACAGGCATAGGCTCGGACCCGGGGGCGTCAGTCACAATATCCGGCAGAGGGCTAGCGGTATTTCTTTCCAGTGACGCTCGCGCAGCAGTCACTTCGGTTGAATTGCGCGATGAGCGACTAGACTCATAGCTTGCTCTCGAGGCAAGTACTGCTGCAGCTGTAATAGATGGTAGATCTTCCGGCGGGGAACCTAGAGTAGACTCGATATCCATACTCGAACGCGCACCGTGACTTGGCACCGGGCTACCGACCGGCGAGACACCAATAGGAGAGGTCGGGGAAGCAAGACTATTGGGAGTATTGGATCTGGCCATAGCGCGAGCTAGACGTTCTTGAAGGCGATCATTCTTGCGTGCATTGGAGGAACTTCGCGAAAGATCTATAATCCGTTAGCCGCACGACCCTAAATTGGTGCCGGCGTAGGTAGCCTTTGCGATAACATACTCCCCGCTTGTTCCGCTGTCTTTGTTTTCCCCGCCGCCGTTTTGGACTGTGCTTGCTTCTGGTCTTCCTCCTCAGCTAGAATTAGATCTAACCTCGATTCGACACCTGCGACGGCCTGCTGTAGAAAAGACCCAACTTTCCATTTACTCTGAGCCATGGCGCCAATGTTTTCTTATGGGATAAGAAACGGCGGAAGTCTAGAACTGGCAGTGGGCTGAAGCTTTTGGCATCGATAGCAGAGTCTTATTGTGACGATACTGATGGGAAACGGCGGCTTTTTGTCGTCACTATGGGGTTAATGATTAGGTACTATTATTATTGATCGGCGGGTTCTCGAAGCGGGTAGCGAGCGTCAAATGAGGGGAATTGACACTCAAACAACGAGGGAACTGGTAGTGCGGAACCAAAACCCCATTCGAAGTAACAGAGGTTGGAAAGTCAAATAGAGGGAGAAAAGGAAGAAGAGAAGGAAACGAAAGACGACAAATTGAACTACCACGTAGGCTCCCAGTGAGATGCTGATGCTGTGGCTGGCTTGCGTGGACGAGAGCGGGAGTTACCTCCATCTGAGGCTTGGCGAGCTTTGCCTCATTCGTCAGTCTCCTGGACATCATCTTCTGCAGTTTAGGTTCACTTGACTTTACCTTACTTACCCCATCTCCACTTCCCCTCGACCCGTCTCTTCCCTCTCCTCCTCCTCCAACATCATACCTCCCTCTGGCAGGCTCTCCTCCAGGTCTCGCAACTATGGCCGCCATCTCTCTGGAGCCCCCGACCTATCTCAGCTCTCTCCAGAACAATATCCGTGCCCGTCCTCTCCCATGGGAGGGAGCTGTCCGTGCTGGGAACATTACTGACGACCATCTGAAGAAGATTAAGGCTGTTGATAAGGTCCGCAAGGAACAGCGACGCCAGACCATAGACAACGATCTGCAGGGATATGTGAGCCTGCTGTCGGGCGGACCGGGGGGTAACAGTGTGTTGGACCAGGCTTCTCGGAGGGCCGATATTGTACAGTATATCTTAGTGCTGGCGGCAGATCTCATCAGTGGTGGGCGCCTTTCACTCCCATCCCTCAACCCCAACTAAGTAAAAAAAAAAAAAAAAAAAAAGAAAAAAGGAATAAGGGACGAGGCGAATCATTGGCTAACAATCATCCCCCCTCTACTGCTTATAGATGCCTCATCCCTGTCGGACGCCCTGATTACCCATCCCGACCCTTACAAGCCATTCCTACCCCTCCTGCGCCATTCCACTGATGTCGAAGACCCCATCCCGCTACTCACATCTACCTTCTTAACCGACCTGGTATCGCTCAGCCTGACTGCGTCTTCCAAGCCTACACAGCGGGATGAGGAAGCCCTGTCGCAGCTATATGCCTATCTGTCCACTTTGACCAAGAACCAGGATAGTGCACGCCAGGATATTGGTGTCCAAGAGATTTCCGCCCTACTTCGGACTTCGCGATCCCGTCAGATCTTCTGGGATCTAAGGAAACAAACTGTTGACCCCTTAATTGAGATACTGCGTGCTGCCGCAGGAACCAAGGATAGTAACAACTCCAACGCACCGGCGGGTAGCTCAAGAGGAGCTGAGGCGGGTGGCATCTCGGGTGGCGTCGGCCTCCAGCTTTTGTACCGAGTCCTCCTAGTTCTTTGGCAGCTGAGCTTTGAAGGTAGCCTGATTGGTGACGAGCTGCAGTCGTAAGTGATTACAAAAGAGCAAGAGACAGCCGAAAAGGCAGTTACCCGACTAACAATCACTTTTTAAGGGATTATGAATTTATTCAACTCTATTGCCAGCTTCTACGCCTATCCCCGAAGGAGAAGACGACTCGACTTCTCCTCGCGACTCTCAAAAATCTTCTATCCTCAAACCGTACCAGTCTTCAGCCCATCGCGGTCTTTGTGCGGCTGCCCGCTCTCCTTACAACCCTCTCTGGCCGTCATTTGACCGATCCCGACCTCTTAGAGGATTTGAAATACTTGACGGAAACGCTAGACGAGTACACTAAGACTCAGACCACTTTTGACCAGTATGCGGCGGAGCTCCAGTCGGGCCACTTGCGCTGGTCCCCACCTCACCGCAATCCCTCCTTCTGGAAAGACAACGCCCGACGAATTCTAGATGAATCCAACGGCGCTCTTCCCAAGAAGTTGGCCGAGATCATGGCTAAGAGCTGGGAGTCTGATAAACAAGTCCTTGCTATTGCCTGCAACGATGTTGGCCATCTTGTGAAAGAGCTGCCTGAACGTCGTGCGCAATTGGAGCGGCTGGGACTGAAGACCCGAGTAATGGAACTAATGGCGGATAAAGATGAGTCGGTCCGATGGGAGAGCTTACGCGCGGTTGGGGAATGGCTCCGCTATACCTTTGACGATTAATTTCTTTTTCCTACTGGCATCTATTTTTCTTCTTTTTTTCAATTTTCTTTTTTCTTTCCAGTATTGGACAGGAACCAACTTTACTACCCATGATTGTTTATGCTACGTTCTTTCTACTCGGGCCGGGACGACCTACTCGGCTGCATTGGATGGGACTTCTTAGCGTACATCTTTTTACGAGTGTGATTATATTGTGCATATAGCGAATAAGTCCTAGGAATAGGGTCTATTCATGTATTGAAACCTGCCCTAGATCAATCAAAGATAGATGATACCTTCTAAGCATATGGTAATCCGGAGTGCCAAGCCCAAGCCCCGAGAGATCCACTGTTTGAATTCAGTTGTGAACACAAAAAACAGCGCCAATAAAGATCGAGAGTTTGGACTTCAGAGCAAAATGAGAGTTAGTTCGTTTACAGGGAAGAAGTAAACTTTCGATTAGTGTATCTGGAAATGAGAGGTGGACCGGAGATCCGCCACTATGTAAAAAAAGAATAAAATAGAATAAAATAATAATAATCCTGGGACATCAAAAGACCGAGTTCAGCTTATCTGCTTAGATGATTGCCACTCACTCTCATATGATGGACGGGGGCTTTGACGGTGCCAGACTTTCTACCTGGGAACCGACTAAATGTCCTATCTCCTCATTAAACCATCCATCCTTTTCTTTATTATTATTAATTTCTTGGTTTTTTTTTTTTCTTTCCCATCTGCTATAAGTGATTCTTTTTTTTTGTTCAATATTTTATCCCCTTGTATTTTGTTCTCAAGGTTATAATAATCCTATAGTGAAAAAAGGTGAACAGGCAGATAATTTATAGGAAAAAAAAAAATAGGAGCAGCCTTTCCGAGTTACCCCAGAGAGGGGGAAAAAAAAACACACTCCCGCATTTCAGTTGAAGTCCCTCCCATCGGAGACGCCCCTCCTCCCCTAATGTCGCGATCTTTTAACGGCTGCAAGCGATGTAAATCACGACGACAAAAATGTGACGAACAGCGTCCGACATGCGGACGATGCAAGTCTGCGGGGACACAATGTCGGTATGCGATGCAACTGCAGTGGGGTGGCCGGGCATTTTCTCGCTCCAGATTTGGAGCGTGTGTGGGAGATGGAGGCATGCAGAAACTTGGTGAGTACATTTCTCACTTGAGCTCTTTACATATATATGTGTGTGTGTATATGTGCTCTATTTATTAACAAGGATTCATCCGCTATAGAATACTCCCCAGGTGAATTCATCTACACAACAAAATCCCCTTCCTCGCAGAGTTCTACCGCCCTCACATTGACTCAACCCGTCGATCCATTCTCTTCCCTCTCCTCCGATCAAAAGTCCCTCTTGCAACACTTCCTCAAGGATGCATCCCAGATTACTGCCTGTCATTCCGGCATGCAGCAGGATATCTGCAGGATGCTCGTTCCCATGGCCCTCCAGACCCCCTCATTACTCTATGCGACGATGGCGCTCTCAGCCATCCACATCCAGGCCCTAAATAATCAATCAGAGAACGTCAAGTCTGCGCCAGATATCGCTCGCTTGATGGCGCTGAGTCTGGAACACTTTCGAAAGGAGCTGCAGAGACCCGGTGCACAGGAATCGGATGCATTGCTGGCCACTGCACGAACGCTCTGTCTGGCCGAGATTCACTCTGGTGCTATTCATCCCAATTCATGGAGGGCGCACATCGAGGGCGCCCAGGCGCTGATGATTGCATCCAACGAGCGAGGGGGCTGGTCACCCCGGTCATCGGAGGGATTCCGTCGGTATCTCGACCGGTGGTATCGGTCGATCGTCTCCCTGACTGCGCTCACAGGCAATGGGCCTCCGATTGGAGAGACTACGGCGGGGCAAAACAGTTTGCAGGCACTCAACCCGGTAGCAGCAGGTTCGCCAGACTACCTGGATGACTATTGGGGGTTTACGGTAAGTTTGTCAGCGGTGTTCCGCCGCATCGGAGCCGCGGCGTGGCAAATTTCCTCCGGACAGCCGGGCGATGATTCCACAGCACTCGAGTCCTCGTTAAGACAATTAATGGTCCAAGGGACCCAGTCAACACCTGCCTTCTACCCTGGGGTTGCCGAAGGTCTATCGGCCGACTACGTTCGAAAATTCATTCTGTGTAACGAGGCGTTCCAGCATTGTGCCTTGATTCAAATCCACCGGCGATTGCGTAAGTCCCCTGCAGCTTCGCCTGAGGTGCAACAATCCGTCAAGAGGATCCTCGAATGCACTGAGCAGATTGGACCTTCCCCGGGGTCAAGTCCCTGGACGATGCTCACGACACCCTTGTTTATTGCTGGTTGTGAAGCGCAGGGGGAAGATCGAGATCATATCCGACAATTACTATCATCGCTGCATGATACGATTCGGATTCCGAATGTGTTGCAGTCGCTAAATTTTCTTGAACAATATTGGGCGCACCAGCTGAATGAGAATGAAAGCTGGAATGAATTTTTAGGTACGTTTTTTTTTTTTTTGGGGGGGGGAGGGGATCCGTAATAATTTATTTCTTCTACCTGATAGGAAGGAGTAAAGGAAAAACAAAAAAGAGAAAAAGACTAACAAGAATAGATCGCATGCGATTTGATTTTATTCCATATTGAGAGGTGGGGAGAAGACATCATCTATTTTTGTTACGATCACGAGGTGTTTTGAGTTTTATTTATATCTTCCTTTTTTTTTTTCTTTCTCTCGGTATATATACGAATATATATATCTCACTCTATTGATATCTATATTTATAGATATATTGCTTTGGAAATTTTTATATATTGGTATCTATTGTTGGCATTTTTTTGGCGAGTCTTCAAGCAATGGCGCTTTCGATAGTTGGCGTTGGTAGCGAGAGGTAGTGGGGATATTTTTGGTATAATACCTATGATATATTTTATTTTTCCTTTAGTAATTTTTCTCTTCCTTGATTAATTCAACAGAACTAATTATTGCTTCCACTGAAGTTGAAAATAAATTAATCAGATCCTAGGAATGTAGTCAATAGTGGGTACTGTACATACCTACCTACGTAGTTCTGTATGTGCTGGACATACTCTATGGTAATGATATTAATAGTTTCTAATTATTTAGAGTGTCAAAAAGAAAAAAGAAAAAAAAAACCCGGATTGTAGGTTGCACGGGACTAAATATAACTGTAGGTACCTACCTTACATTAGTAGTATATCTGCAGGTAATAGATAGTTAGCAGTTATATAGCCTACCACATCGTCGACTCAAAAATTCGACACAACTCTATTGAGCCCCCCAAAGAAAAAAAAACGTCTGACAAGCAGATGCCTACCCTAGGTACTGTATCTACGTGGCCTCCCTTCTAAGGAGAGAATGACCAGTCATATTGACTTGGTTATGGTATGCATTGACCCTGCATGAACCCCCCCCCCCCCCCAAACGTTAGTTACCTAGTTGTATTATGTCGGTTCGTCAAACTCTTCATCTTTCTTTTCTTATAGGATAGAATATAAGATTGAGTTGGGGAGAAGGTGTTCGCTGAAGGTAGTTCGAACTGAAGTTTAATTGGTTGGGGATGATCTTGGTTAATCTCTCAGGTGTCGAGCTCAGCTGAGTGCCTTACTGGGTACTAGGCCTATACCATACCTAGGTAGGTATATGTATGTGTCTTCTACTGTTGGTAAGTGGTAAGTAGGGACGGTAAGTGAGTAAGATGATGGAATAGATTAAAAATCGAGGGAGTTTACCAATTAGAGTGGAGAATCTAGACATGACTCCAGGATCTGTTTTCAGCTACCGAATTGATGATGAAGAAAGAATAGGTTGGGTAGTTCACTAGGTAATTACTGCTTGCTATCCAGGAAATGGGTATGTATTTAATTATTGTGTAGGCATAAATAATTCCTCCTAATATAATAAATTAATATAGAGGAATGAGATTCAAGTTTCAAATAGAGGGGCGATCTTGGCTTTGCTTGTCCCTTTTTAAATGTTTATCCGAGGGTGGGTTTTTCTTCAGTCGGTCTGACAGAAAGGAAGACGAAAGAAGAAGAAGAATAATAATAATAATGATTTCCCTTTATTATTTCCCCTTCTTCTTTTACCCCTGACAAGCCAAAAACAATGAACCTGGTGGGGAGGAGGAGAACGCATCTGGTTGGTTCTTCTTTGCTTGATCGGCCCCTAGTTCCAGTTTTGCCGCCCGTGCTCTCTTTTTTTTTTTTTCTCCTCTCATGTCTTCTGCTCCTTACATCGACTCGACAGGAGGAGGAGGAGGAGTAGTTGTTGGTTAGTTACCTTGGTTATCCTCTTGTCTGTCCGTCCTTCTTTTAGGTGGAGAGTGTAAAGTCCCTTCCACCTATAACTGTATCATAAACAACATCCTGTGCATATAACATACATACATCGTCAATAGAATATCAACATCCATTCAGCCATATAAAGTGCTCTCTCTTTTAATAGTAAACTTTCTCTCTTTTTCCCTGAAGACAACAAGTAACTACTATTAATATTAACCAAGATGTACTCCGTCGTTAGCTAGTTATTGGCCTCGACCCACTACCACTACAAACTACTAATTTAGTCTCCCTTTTTGGGTCTCCTCGTCTCCTTTTTCTTTTTCAATTTTCGATTTTCGATTTATTATTATTATTATTATTATTATTTTTACTCTGTCGCTTCAATCAAGGCAACACTAATTCCCCCTTCTCTGCCGTCTTTGACTCCATTCAGTCATCTCCTCCTTCCCCTAAACCTGCTCCTATCTTGATTTGCTCCCTTTCGCTATTCTTGTCCCTCCTCTTTCTTTGTCTCCCCTCGAACTATCTCTCTCTCTCTCTCTCTCTCTCTCTCTATCTCCCCCGTGCTCAACCCTCAAGCCCATCATGAGGATGTGTCGATCCATAACGCCCCCAACTTCTCATCTCTGATTCGATATTTTTCCGTCCTCCTTTATTTCTTTTACCCTTTTAAGCTGTGCTCGGTTGATAGTTCCGCCAGGGTTTCCTTTCTCATCCTATCATTAACTATTTATCCTTTTTTTTTATTTTTTTATTTCCCGCTTCCCTTAATTAGCTACCTTCCTATCTAACTATCCATTATTATTATTGTCTTATTATTATTATTTTTATTATTATTTTAATTATAATTCTCCTTAAACCCATGGACCCCGGCTGGCCCTCTCCGCCTGCGCCTGGCGCTCCTACTCCAGTCACTATAGGCGCCTATCACCCTCATCAGCCAAGTGATCCTGGTGGTTGGTCGACAAGCCCTCCTTCTTCCTTGACGCAGTCTCGCGTGCCCAGGAAGCCTCTGCCGCCGTCCAATGCCTCACCCGCTCCTCCCTCTCATAGATCTGTCGCCTCCTCTTCTTCTCTCCTCTCCGTCTACTCGGATTCCCTCTCCTCGCAACCCCGTGCTTCTGGGGGCAGCTTTTCTCCTTCATACCACCACCAGAGGCTGCCTTCTCTTTCTGTGAATCGGTCTATGCATGCTGCTTCTACCTCTGTGCATGGCGATCCTTCCTCCTCCCTCTTTGTCCCCAAGAAATCCGACAGGTATGACATGACTGACAGCCCTAATCCCTCTCCGCACCTTGTCCTCCCCCCCCCCTCTCTCTCTCTCCCCCCTCTTCCCACCCCCTCTACCCCCTTTCCATCCCCTCCTCCATCCTTGTCACTTCATTCTTCCCTCCCCCTACCGGGACAAAAAACCGACCTACCCCTCGGGTTTGGAATGTCAAATGGTCCTTGCTTTACTAGGACGACCCAGAACTAACCCTAGACATCTGCCACTTTTCTTCAGATTACCTCGTGCGGAGCCCTTGAGATCTCCTCTCCGTATAGATACCTCGACACGCCCCAGGATTGGGGACGACGACACCAGCGACGAGGACGATATCGATCTAGCTTATAGTGCCCAGTTTACGAATGGGACCCCTGTGCATAGTCGTCTTGTTAGCGAACCGTTTATTCCAGTTCTCCCCTCTCCAACTTCCACCTCTCACAAGCGAGCCTTGACGATGGCCTTGCATCTACCATCTAATCGCCCACCTCCACTTCGCCTTGATTCGGGGTCTCGTTCTTTCTCCGGTAGCTCGACAGATCCTCGACAACCGAAGACCCCAGGGAACAAGATCAGCTCTTTCTTTGGCTGGCGCGGGACAGTAACCCAGTCTCCCGGTGGGGAATCATCAAGTACCGAAATTTCTGACACCGGCCGCTCTCCACTCCCATCCCCCATGCCTCCTTCTCTGCCAAGCACTTCTTACTCCATCACCCCATCGACAACCGTGCCATTTGACCCCTCTAACAGGATCCATGGTCACTTCCCCGCTCGTAATGCCTCTCTCAGCAGTTCCGGTCTGCTGGATACGGCCACATCCGCCCAGGTGGCGGAGCTCGAAAATGAGCTGCGAGAAATCAGCTCGGAGCTAGCGGGGTCAATCCGGAGGGAGATGGAGCTCGAGGATCTCGTTGAACGGTTACAATCTGAAATGCCATTCGACACTCCAAACCGGCCCACCAGCGATTATTTCTCTGACGCTGGAAGTAGCTCTATCCGGTACGCATATGAATCCGGTGGCCGAATCGAAGATATTGAGAAATACCGACGCTCTGCAGAGCAAGAGCGCGCTCAGCTGAAGGTCGACCTCACCCAAAAATGGCAAGAGGAACGCTCTCGCCGGTTGGCGTCGGAGTCGCATGTCCAAATTCTTGAATCGCAAGTTGCCCAGCTCCGACGAGAACGGGTGGATCTCTCAGATATCTCATCCAGAGCTCGCGAACTTGAAAACACATTAGAGGATACTCGTCGCAAGTTGGCAGAGGAACGACTGACCAAAGATAATTTTGAAGACCTCCTAACTGCCATGCGGGTTGAGCTAGAGCAGCTCCGCCATGAACGTGACCATCTCCGTGAAGACAGAGGCGCAGCAAATCCAGCAGAAATCCAGCGGTTAATGGAAGAAATCGCAGCATTGAAGATCGAAAATGCCGCATTGGCCCAGTTACAAGGAGGCGGTCGGTTTGCTTCCATTGCGGAAGAGGGAGACAGCTCGGCGAGCCGGCGCAACTCGACATTCGGGTTGTCACGATCCAATTCGGTGGCTCGTATGCACTCGAAGCCCAATGGGCCTAGTGGGTTGTCGAGGTCCGGTTCGTTATCACGCTCAAACTCAGTGTCTGGCAAAGATCGCGACACCCGGGAGTCCCTGGCCGATCGGATGGAAGGCGCAGAAAACCAGCGCGATGCTCTCCACCAGGCTCTCAAGCGCTTGCTCAACCGTCATACTTTTGAGACCCGGCAGAGTGAGAAGCGGATTCAACTTCTGGAGGTGGAATTGGCTCGCGCGCAAGAGGCGGGATCCCCACGCCGGGTGGGCTATGAACGCGAGGTGCGCAATCTACGCGACGAAGTAAATCACCTACGCATGCGCGCCGAGGAAGCCTTGGAACAGAAGTGGCAGTGCGAAAAAGGTCTCGCAGGCCTCAAGATGGACCTAGACCGTGCTGAGCAGGAGACTACCTCCTTGCGCGTGCTGCTTCAGGAGCATGACATCGCCGTCCCGGATGAGTTGGATGAAGACCGGGACGGGTTTGCGGAGGTTCTTGCTACTTCATCCTCCCTTGAATCCGCATATCAGCAGTTGCAATCCGATCGTGAGCATGCTGAGGCTAGTGCCGCAATGTCACCCCAAGCCGAACAAGAGCAGTTGGCTGAGTCTTTCAACCGTACCGACATGCTGGCGCTCCATGTGCGCCAACAGCTTGCAAATAACAACGCTCTGCGTAACCGCCTTGCGAGCGCCATCGGCAAAGGTGAGAAGGAACAGCAGCTCTCAGTGATTCGCATCAATGAGATGCAGACACGCCTTAAGGAACTAGAGGATGCTCTTGTAGCCGCCCAACAATACGCAGAAGACGAGATGGCTCGTCATGAAGAAGAAATCGAACAACTTCAGGAGAGTCACAATGCGCAGCTACTGCGGATGAAGAATGGGTCGCGTAGCCCGGCGGCTTTGTCTCCAAAGCCTCCCAGCTCACCTTTCATCACACGGTCCCCTCGTCTCGACAAGACCACAAGTGGTGATGGCATGCCCTTGACGGACGTAATTCAAGCAGAGAATCTTGAGCGTCGGGTGAAGGAACTTGAGAAGCTCCTGCGGGATGCTGACACCGAAATGAGTGAAGTAGTCAGCCGGATGAACCGGGCACAAATTGAAGTGGCTGAACTACAGTCTGATCGGTATGTTTTTCAACTTTGCTTTTTTTTTTTTTACCCCGCTCCACTTTCCCTCGTGAAATGCGCCACTAATAGTTTACCCATGTAGTGATGAGGCACTTCGTGAAACACGACGACTCCAAGCAGCTATTCAAGCCGAACGTGCAACCTTTAAGAACCTCCTAGGCTGATCATTGTACTCCAATTCATCTGATTCTTTGGTTGATCCTTGATATCTTTTGAAGCTTTTTTTTTTTTTGTTTAATTTCTTGATTTAAACATTACATTCTTGTATTATCATCTTTCACACTTGTATTATTCCCCTGGTTGCTGGTGTTTTTGGTGTTTTCTTGACATGCCTTTTTTTTTTTTTTTTTTTTTTTCCCTTTAGCATTTTGTTGGATGGTTAACTAGATGTTCACCAACCAGGAGGCATGCATGTATATATATGCTTTTGACGAGCACCATGACTTGGCTCTAATGTGTATACTAATCTAATATACTTATGATTATAACTAACTTTAGAGAAAATTGTGTGAAAGAACTTTTGTATATGACTTCATGTATTTTTTTTTGAACCCCCATAGATCATAATAGGCAGAATGTAAAATTAACTAACTATAATCCATCAACACCTGAACAATCGCCTCATGACCCCTTTTAAGCGCCCAATCCAACGGACTAAACTCCCAATTATCTTTGATCCTCGGATCAGCTTGAAACTCCAACAAACACGCTACCACAGCATCAAACCCCTTCTCAGCGGCCCAAGACAACGGCGTCTCCCCATGAGCATCTCTCAGATTCGGATCCGCCCCAGCCTCCAAAAGTATCTTTGCACCCTCACTATCGCCCCGCTGTGCCGCGTAATGGAGCGCACTACGGCCATATTCGTCGGTGTAATTTAACGGGGGCGGCGGCGGCGCGGCTACTGCGGTTGCTGGCGTGACGAGGGCAATAAGAGTTTTGGTTCTATTTTTTGGAGGCGGGGTTTGGATGGTGGTTATTAGCGGGTTTGGGGTGGTGGTGGTGGCAGTTGAGATTGATCTAGAGCTGGAGTTGAAGTTGTTGTATCTTGGTGATGAGGGAGTGATTGCAGGGAAGGAAGGGGATTGGGTGGTGGTGGTGGGGATGATGGTGGCGCCTTGATTGAGGAGGAATGTCACTAGGTGGTCGTGACCTAGGGAGGCGGCGATATGGAGTGCTGTGCGATTGGTGTGATCTTGGTGATTAAGAAGGTGGGTTTTCTTTTTGGTGGTGTTATCGTCATTGTCATTGTCATTGTTGATGTCATTGTCATGGTCATGGTTATGGTTGTGATTGTAGTTGTTGTTAGTGGTGGTGGTGGTGGAGTAGTAGTCATTTAATAGTAAACGGGCAATCTCGAGATGGTCGCCTCGGGCAGCATGATGGAGGGCTGTTTGGCCATTCTTATCTTGGGCGTTGATTGGACAGACTTTGAATTGGAGGAGTAGTTTGACGACATCTATAAGGCCTTGTTGGGCAGCGAAATGTAAGGCTGGGAGGGACTGGGTTTCTCTGGTGGGAGTGAGGATGTTGAAGAGGGGGTACGGAGGATGGTTAGGGTTATGGTTAGGGGTTGGTGATGGTGGTAGTGGTAGTGGTAGTGGAGAATTGGTTGGGTTTAGAGCGAAGCGCAGGAGTGGCAAATGGCTTTCTTTGACTGCCCAGCTGAATAGACTATGAATGTGGTGCATATGGGGGGTTGAGGGGTGAGTCGTGTCATCAGGCTGCCTCCAGGGATGGAAGTTCCAGGCTTTGTTATAAATCAGGGCGAGCTGGATGAAGGCGAGCCATATGGGGGAGTTGGGAGTGATGTGCTTGCACTGGAGTGCCCAGTTTGTGGTGGCATAATCAAGGAATTTGTATCGCTCTTGGGATGGAATAGGTGTGTTTATTACTTTTACTGGCGGTAGTTGTAAGACCAGTAGTGATAGGTTTGACGAAGTCCTAGTCCTGGACGATTGTCGTCGTCCTCGTCGACGTCGGGAAAATAGTCGACTAAAAGAGAAGGGTGAACTCGCCGTCGCTTCGTGGTCAGGTAGTTCGAGGAATGATTCAACGGGGAAAGCGGTTTCTTCTAGATCCTTCAGTTGTGAACTTGGTCTCAGTATTGGAAGTGAGAAATCGGAGAACGAGAGGTATGCGACGCAGAGCTCCCCACATTCTAGTTGCCCCTTCTCGGGCGTATCAGGCCATGGGTCGAGTCCAGCGGTATTATGTTGTAAATATTGTCTCAATGATGGTGGATGGACCAGGCTAATCGTCTTGCTGATGGGATCTGCGACAGCGAGATTTGCACAACATCCAACGACCAAATCTCCTCTGGGTATTCGGTGCGGATCCCACTGGTCATCACTGATGTTGAACGCAACCGCTTCCCTTAATTCGTCAATATGAAGGGGTCTGGATGCAAAGCAGAGCCACTTGAGCACGTTGAGAGATAGATATTTGTGGTCTGTGAGGGCTATTCTGTCTAGGCAGCGCTTGTATGTATCTCCAAGGGCTCCTGGTATTTGGTCCAAGGCTGTTTTGATATCTGCGTCTGTGAAACATTTATTCCAGAGGGTTTCTAACTGGAGGGAAACCCACAAGAACCTGTTTAGGAATTAGTGGGTGGCTCATCGTAGTCAGGGGTATGTATAGGGCACAGAAAAGTGGGCTCTTTAGGAGGCATGCCCAGGTACATACATGCCTGAGGACATCTCCAAAAGCCTCTTCTTTGTCTCTTCGAGTAAAAGAGCATTGTCGGTCAGCTTTCTTTCTTGCGTCTTCTCACGAATGTATTCATCTATATACAACTCGATATCTTCTTTGACATAAGAGGTCGAGACATGATGAGCGCCTGGCAGAGCTGCACATATGTCGAAATGGCTCGATAGATAGTTTCTGCTGGACAGGAAAAGCCGGGACCCATTAGGTGATGATGGTAGCTGCTTAAACACTGAGCAAAATACCTGCAAAAGTAGTTTTATATCATCTACAGCCAAGGAATCCAAGCCATCCAGAACGTAAATGACATTAGGAATCAAGTTAAAAAGCTCGATGAATATATCCTTCAAGTCAGTAAAGCCTGGCTGCATCAGCTCATTCTTATCGATCATTAAAAACCAGCGGACATCTTACCGAAAGCTTGTCTGGTTTCTCTCATCATATCACCCCCTAGCTGAGACCACGGCTCTTTGGAAAGATATTGATATAGCTGATGAATATAACTTGTGAGAATGTAAGAGGCTTGCAGCTCCTCAGGCTTACTAGAGTCACAATAGAAGAAGACACAAAGGCTCGAATCCTGTTGAGGAAGACATTTTGCGATATCCACAACGGCCGTTCTGCATTGAGATCAATTCACTTGTACCTCCTGATGGATATGTGGCATCACTCACGCTATCATTGTCTTCCCCGAACCGACTGTTCAAGATAACATCAGACGACGCATGTCCACCTGTCCACGCGATCCAGGGGGGAAATTGCTTACTATTTCCAGTGCACCAGATACATGCGTAATCATCGCGATTAAGCCAAGCTTGAAATTCAGGACTTTGGGTAAACCCCTTGGTGGTGTTCGCCAATCGTTTGTGGGAGAGCCTCCGGTGTGCTCTTTCGTGGTCATATAGTGGGAAATCTATTAGAAACTCAGCAAAGGTTATTCAAAAATTTTAGCAACACTTATGAGATTAACCACCCAACACCCAAGATACACTAACTTTTGAGAGGTATTGGAAATCCAAAAATTTGGGATCCAGTTCGACTACAGTATTCGTGGTAAGACCCTGCTTGTGGTTGTTAGATATCCATACCAGAAACCGGTTTATACATCCTAGCAACCCACTCTCGGACATTGAATCGCTCCGTTGATATGATTTACATTCCGGTAAGACAGTGAGTAGCTCTTTAGCATACGCTGCCGCTGTGGCTGCGGCGTATGCCTGCCATCGCTTATTTTTATGAGAATCGGCATAGTCACAAATTCCTCGGATCACGGCGCAGGCGATTTGACCTATAACTCCGGCGGCCTCCATCTCAAAGCAAAGGAATCCGTACTCCTGAGAGAGCCTATCCCTAGTAGCGCCATCCTTCATCACTACGTTCCCCGAAGCAATCAGACCATAATGAATGACGGGCGAGTTATTCTCTCGAGGAGGTCGCTTCACCAACTTGTTCATTTCACAATTGTCGCAGGTCTCCTCGGTGTCAAGATGGTCAGATTCAGAGGCGAAAAGTTGATCAAATCCACTACCAGGGTACGAAAACCCAAAGCTAGAACCTGAATGCCTTTGGATCAGATCTGAAAGTAGTGTAGGAATCTGAGTTTCCCCCAGTCCATGCTGAGATTGTAGAACCCCCATGGCTTTGAGGATGGCGGGTGACGGCTTGTCAAGCGCTGGAATGAACTTAAATTCTCCGTTTTTCCCTACCTTCCCATATTCGTATCTGAGTACTCCTCGGGCTACTACCACATCTCCGAGCCGGATATCTTTCTGTTTATTCGGCACTCCACCCCCAATCCCAACCAAAACCCAATATTGTATACCCCGGAACCTACAGCGCATTTCTGTGGCTGCGGCTACTGCGGCAGCGACTCCTTTAAGGCCAGATGGGAGACAAACAACGACCACGTTGTGCGGGCCTATTCTGCCCAAGAAATATGAGTTGCTATCGTCTGGATTAAATACAGCCGAATGTCTCTCGTCGAGCATCGAGCGAGCGGCAGCCGTTTCCTCAGGAAGAGCGCAGATCCATCCAACTGTGTAATCATCGTGGCTATTATACGTCATTGTGGTAATTTTTTGGAACCTCCTCTTTATCTAGTATTAATAATTTGTGGCTCGTTGCGGACGCTGTATGTTGGAGTGCTTGCCGGTTTTGAGGAAATGAAAATATGATAAGGATGTCCAGTCTTTGATGGCATAATATTAAGCCAGACTGAACCTAGGTGGCTCGGGAAGGTATGAGACAAAGGAAGCGTTGTTTGCTTGAGATTTCTTTTTCTCTTTTTTTTTTCTTTTTTTTTTTTTACACACAGAAACTGCTGAGGGAGATGGTGGGGTAATTCAATCAGTCGATGGGCTGCAAGGCTGTAAGTTGATTTAGGAGCGTCGCCATGCTACCGACCAAACGAGGCTGTGTATTTTATGGATGAGCTGGCAATAGTTTGGCTGGAAAGATACTAGTGGTGGGGGGGCAAGATAGGTATGACAGAAGTCGCGACTTCTGTTGGGCTGAAGTTGTCAAGGCGCTAGGTGCTCACTCAAGGATCTTTCATAGATGACTCTCCAGCTTCTCATGGATTATGTCACACATTCCTTTTCTTGAATCATACTCTTCAGGGCCGGTTTGACTGAAGACAGGATAAAAGTCTTGATTTCAAGATTGTTTATAATGACAGTGAGGCTTTTGAATGTCACCTACCACTAGGGCCACTATGTTGGAGCGACTTTGCATCAAGCCAGTTTATCCATATGCAGAGGGCCAATGCGAGGGGCCATTTGATTGGTATCGACACCGCTATAGATCGACCGTTGTCTGATGTTGTGGCTTCGGCCATATGAGCTAGCTTGATATCATATGAGATACAGCCAATGGGCCTTTCCGCGGTCGAAGTTTAGGGCTCATAATTTCTTAATTCTAGAATCAAACGCGAAGTGGGATAGAATATGTTCCAACCGGGGGGGAGCGACTAGCTAAGGGTAAAGTATCTATATGTGTGGCAGAGTTTGGGATGAAAAAAAAAAAAAAGGGGGGGGACTAAAGGAGAATACGTATAGTGATAAAAATATAACGTTTCATCAGTCTACGTAGGCCTGGAACGAACCTGGGGGCTTACAGGTCGTCCCTCTGCGGTACAATGAAAATATAGAAAAAAGAAAGAAGGGAAAAAGGAAAGAAAAGTAACTAAAGCTGAGCACAAAGACGTAAGACGAGAAGTAATATGGAACAATAAGTCCTTAAAGTTAGGCTCCCTCTCATTATTGATACCAAGTATCTACTTGTGTTGGGTTAGTTAAAGTAGAGCATTAATTAGGTGGGTAGTTGCTATGGACGCAATAAGACTAGAGAAACTCCAGAACCCCAAGACACTACCTTGGCAGCATTAGCATCCTTGAGATGAATTTATTGCCTTGTATGGGCAATTCCATAGAGAAATAGTCTTTGAAAAGTTTCTGATGAAAAAGAAAAACATGAAACCAAAAGAGTTAAAGAGAAGATAGATAGCAAAGAGAAGGTGAAAGAAAGAGAGTCTCGAGAGTCCCCTTACCTTACCTTGCCGGGTTTGTTTGGTTGGTTTGTTTTTGCCTCCTCTTCTTCCGCCGTCCGAAACCTTCAAAGAGCGCAACGCCTTTTTGATCTTCCATGCTATGATAAAACAAGTCCCCATCGTTCTACATAAAAGGATGACCTCTTACTCCCTCTGATATTAGCAGCCTCCCCTACACTCTCAACACTACCTTCCCTCATCTTCCAGTATATAAAGCAAACCCAACCAATCAATCTATAATGGAGTACCTCCCAGGTACGTGTCTCCGCAATTCATCACTTACCTCCGAGAAAGTCATATTTTTCTAATACAGATCCTCACCTCCACAGCATCCCTCACCTCTCTTATTCACCATCCAGTAGTCCAGCAATTTACCTCCTCCCCCCTCGCTTCCAACCTCGCTCATCTCCACACAACCTACGTGAACCCTTCTCTCAGCCACCTCCAAGAAACGTTGGTTGATCCGTCCCTCGCCCACTTGCGCCTCACATACTTCAACCCATACGTCATTGAGCCTCTCAGTCGGCTCTTCACCTCAATGTCCGACGTCGTCTCCGTCTTAATCCTACTCTTCATCCTTTTCGTATCCTTCAAGATTCTGGATTACACACGTCGTCTGGTGATGTTTTGGGTGTCGCTCGCCGTGCGCTTCGTCTGGTGGGCCACGATCATTTCGGGAGCGCTATACATGCATCAAAACGGAGCCGAGAAGACAGCTCAAGATCTAGCATGGGCTTTAGGGGCCGTTAAGGGATTCGTGGAAAATTTTTGCGATGCCTATGATGGGTCTTCTTAGGAAGGGAATATGTATTCCAATGTCCTATGGAACACACGGAGAAATTCATTCGTTAGCTGTTTCTCTTTTGAAATGAATTGGGTCTGCTCCTCTTTTTTTCTATTTCGATATTTAAACAGGGGGGTTCCGGTGTTATGAGATATTTTTACGTATATTCTTGGAGCGCATTGAGTTTGATTTGGAGTCTTGTTTATATGCTCTTGTTTTTTTTTAACGAAGGTTTACGATATATTTTTCTCCCTACGGCATGTCGCGAGTGGGCGGTGCGTTTAGGAAAGCTTTTTCTAACTCTATATAATTAAATCATATTAATTCATTTGGTTCTAAATGTCCCCTAACCAAATAGCTGGGTATGCGTTCCAGGCGGTGGTTGGTTGTTTCCATTATTAGTGACTGGATCTGCAAACCCTGTCCGTTATCGTTCTGAGTTTGATTGGTTTCAAAGTATCTTCCCACATGCCTCGCTTTTGTAGTTTATTCCTTAAGAAGTAATTTCTCCTAGGTTGGGAGAGCGTGGCACAGCCCAAACGGAGTTGTTGATCGATTGGTCCGCTAGATTGACCGCAACGGGTAGACATAGATACACTCTTGTATAATTCAAGAGATTTTTGTCCGGTAAATTGTTTTTTTCTTCCACGGGGAAATTGTATTTTTACACGTCGGCATCCTCCCAATCAACTTCTTGGGCATCCCCAGGCTCCCGTGGCTCCTGTGCCTCATGGTACTGGATAGCATCATCAATATGACTCAAGACAGCAGCAACACTATCGCCGTCTTGTACGTCTAGTTGCAAGAAGGAAACCATGCTGAAATCATCAATCAGTTGAGCGACGGCACGATTCAGCCTGCTGAAAGAACCACCGCTCATCAATGACTCCTTAGCCAGGGGGTCGAGTGAGCTATCACCATCATCCTCATTATTATTATCCTGGAGTAACTGCACATCGACGCGAGTGAAGCGCTTTAATTCCCGACGAGAGACCATGTCGCGAACCTGATCCATCTTGGTAAGGATATTGACGTGAGGCATCTCAAGCATCAGCATAGACGACATGGCACTCAAGGTCCCCGCGAAGAACTTGGCCTTATCAATGACAAAAGTACTTTCGAGGAGATAAGCCGCGCACAGATTGATGTTGAGGGGCCCTGCACGCGAAAGGAACTGGACTAGCGATGGGAGCAGTGGCACGTGTGTATACAACTCGATCTGTCCGGGCATGTCGAAGATGATCAGGTACTCTTCGCTCAGCGGGTCGAGGGCTTCGGACAGGAAATCTAAATTCTGTAGCAGGAATTCAAAGCAGTAAATTAGACCACCATTGGGGCCTAACTCCAGCTCCTCCATCACATCTTCAAGGGTAATTAATTCCCGGATGTCGAGGTCTGGTTCATAGCTAAACCGTTCAGCAGCAGGATCTAGGTTGACGTAAAAGCAACTTCGACGAGTGTTCTGTAGGTGTTGAATGATCGCGTTGCAGAAAGTGGTCTTTCCTGCCCCTGCAGGGCCCATTACTAAAACTCCAAATTTAGACATCTTGATGAAAGGGAGAATTCTTTTCTTTTTCTTTTTCTTTTTCTTTTTCACTATAGGTGGACTGGGCTGTAATCGTCGTTGAGAGGCTGATTTTGTAGGTACGCGGGGTTGAAATTCTTATTGAACTTTTTTTTTTTTTTCCTTTACCACTTTACTCCGAGTCAAACAATAACTATTAGTTACTCCGCTCAATGAGGGGCTCCACCAAAAAGTTTCAGTCCATTAACATACAACCTAAAAGCAGCTAAACTGAAAAGGAAAGAAGGAAGAGAGAAGAGAAAAAAAAAAAAAAAAAGGAAAAAAAGAAAAATTAAGAGTAAAATTTCACCAGTTGGGGGCAAAAGGAACCATGGTAAAAATCCAATAGTCAAGACCTAGAAGAAGCAAGGCCATCAGCGTGCGAGCCACATTTCCTCCAATTTGTTAATCCTCCGAACCGACTTTTTGCATCTTTTTTTTTTTTTTTTTTTCTGTCACTCTTCACCGCCGGACTCAGATGGCGCCATCGGATCCACATTAAAGCGGCCGCCATTAAATCAGTTCCCCTCTTTCCCTTCTTCTTTTCGCTTCTCCCCCCCTCCTTTTCTCATCCTTATTTTTTTCTTCCCTCCCCCCCCCAAATCTCTCCCAACCTATTTTTTTTCCTTGTTGTTCTTTCCTCTCCTCTCTTTCCTCCATATCTTCCTCCTTTCTTTTTTATTTTCAATTCCATTTCTTCTTCACAATGGGCTCCGTCGCCAACACTCCCAAGACTGGAACTTTCCTGTTCACCTCCGAGTCGGTCGGAGAGGGTCACCCTGATAAGATTGCGTACGACCTCCCTCCTTCGAACTCAATGCGTCGCATAACACAACATTAGGCGCTTTTGAATTTCGTTACTAACTTCAATCCTACAGTGATCAGGTTTCCGATGCTATTCTCGATGCCTGTCTCGCTGAGGACCCCCTCTCCAAGGTACGGATATCTAGTCTATACCAGATGGAATGCTGGAGTATTCTTGCATGTTTGGCAAGAATTCTTGTCAAACCCCAGATATACTTGATCGGGTAATGATTAACATCTTGCATAGGTTGCTTGCGAGACTGCTACCAAGACTGGTATGTTCTTATCTCGAAATCCTCGCATGCATATCTTACATAACTAACCCCTCACTTCACAGGTATGATCATGGTTTTCGGTGAAATCACCACCAAGGCCAGGTTGGACTACCAGGCTGTCATCCGTGGCGCCATCAAGGATATTGGCTACGATGACTCTGAGAAGGGCTTCGACTACAAGACCTGTAACGTCTTGGTCGCCATTGAGCAGCAGTCCCCTGATATTGCTCAGGGTCTTCACTACGATGAGGCCCTTGAGAAGCTTGGTGCTGGTGATCAGGGTATCATGTTCGGTTATGCCACTGATGAAACCCCTGAGCTCCTCCCCCTTACCATTCTGCTTTCTCACAAGCTCAACTCTGCCATGAAGGCCGCCCGTGTCGACGGTTCCATCCCTTGGCTCCGCCCCGACACCAAGACCCAGGTCACTATTGAGTATGCCCATGACAACGGTGCTGTCAAGCCCCTCCGTGTGGATACCGTCGTCGTTTCTGCTCAGCACTCCGACGATGTTACCACCGAGGAGCTCCGTGCTGTCATCAAGGAGAAGATCATTAAGAAGGTTATCCCCGCTGAACTCTTGGATGACCGCACCATCTACCACATCCAGCCCTCTGGTCGCTTCGTCATCGGTGGTCCCCAGGGTGACGCCGGTCTCACCGGCCGTAAGATCATCGTCGACACCTACGGTGGTTGGGGTGCTCACGGAGGTGGTGCTTTCTCCGGTAAGGACTATTCCAAGGTCGATCGCTCTGCTGCCTACGTCGGCCGTTGGATCGCCAAGTCCCTTGTCAATGCCGGTCTTGCCCGCCGTGCTCTCGTCCAGCTCTCCTACGCCATTGGTGTTGCCGAGCCCCTCTCCCTCTATGTCGACACCTACGGCACCTCTTCCAAGACCTCCGATGAGCTCGTTGAGATCATCCGCAACAACTTTGACCTCCGTCCCGGTGTCATCGTCAAGGAGCTCGATCTGGCCCGCCCCATCTATTGCCAGACCGCTAAGAACGGCCACTTCACCAACCAGGAATTTCCCTGGGAGAAGGCCAAGACTCTCAAGTTCTAAGCGATGTGTTCCAGGATTAGTGTCCTTGTGAACTCGTTTTCTTTTTTTTTCCTATTTCTCTTCACGAATGTAATGATTTTGCTTTGTTTTCAACAACTCAAAGCACGAGCATAGACATGTTAAAACAAAAAGCAGCTTTCTGTATTTTCTTTTTCTTTATGTCTGAATATTTTTGCATGGCCGCCTGCAAGAGGAACAGGGTTTGGCGAGGATAAATTCAACATGATACCACTTTGTTTGGTTGGGAGGGATGTATACCGGCGTTTCGTTTTGGGAGCGACTTCAACACTTGAGCCTCTAGGCCCCGCATTTTAACTTGATGTTAGATGCAGGCCATCGGATTAGATCTGTCCGTACAGAGGCCCTTTTGGTGGTGGGTGGCTAGTCTTGTGCCATGTACCACCATTGCATGCTGATCTAAACATTAGCAATATAGAATAATGAACATGACAATAACCAACATTTACTACACACTATCCTTAATTTTTGATAAACCTTGAAAATCTTGATGATTGTTTTTTATTCATTCGCCCTTGGATATTTTAATTTTTGGTCCCAAAAAAATATTAAAGAAAAAAAAAAAAAAAAAAGGTACCACATTGAGACCCACGTATATCAATTAGGCTTCGGGGGTTTTCCGGGTCATTGTGCCAGGCAACCAGGCATCAATCCCACTTTCCCCACCGACGCGTGACGCCAAGCCCTTATTCCAGTCGCGCGTCTCCAATTCTCAATCTTTGGACCCTCTAAACCTAGCACGATTATTACACCCCTCAAAATTCATCCACTAGATTGGCTTTCCACTGTTGAGTTACTTTGATCAGAGTTGCCTATCACATATCGGCCCTTAACTCCCGGCATCTCTATCTATCATATTCAATTGCAGAATGTACGAGTAGTTCTCGACGCGTTCATGGCCTCGCGTGGATCCCTCAATGTCCTCGATCCCATACCTCTCAACCAACTTCATGATGCTCCATGCCCACTACCGAAAAAGCGTAAACTATGCGCCGACCTCGACGATTGGCAAAGTCGGAACATTATAATACGGGTAGGTGAATTACTCCAAACCAGTTGAATGAATGTTGGATCGGTTTCCTCTTACCTTCACCTCCACCCTCCTTGCCCTTTTCACTAATTTAAAATTAATCTTCATTCCCTCCAGGCCCATACTGCTTCTCTATCGGATGATCCACTCGTACTAGAGCCAATTGCTGTTATATCACGATCTCAATTACCATTCGGATGGCTAGACAATCCCTCCCCATTATCGCAGATCCAGCCCGGAAGTCTTTTCATTGCGAATATACCGGTTTTAGAAAGAGGTCTACATGTGGAGCCGCCGGTGCTCGTCGCAAGACTAGCCTCAGATGGAGGGTTTTGTGTGGTTGAAAGGGTGAAGACGGGCATCTATGCGCTTTCGAAACTAGTGCGTGGTGTCGAAGAGCGGGATTTGCTTGCCGCGATGAAGGCCTCGAGTCTCCAGGTTGGTAGTGGCCAGGGAGGTGGGTGCGCATCTTTAAGGATAGGGAAAGTGGAAGAGTGTCTTCGGGGTGAGAACTGGTGGCAACTTGCGCAGATTGAGGACCCAAATCCCGATATGAGCACTCGACTTCCCACAAACAGGTCTACGGTTGACGTTGTTTTTGGTGTTGATCATAATATCGATACTATGATAAAAGATACCTTCCCAGTGGATTCGGCAGTGGGTCCGGATCGAAGCTCAAGCTGTGAGGTTCCTATGCCCGTCACTCCGTTCGATTCTCAGGATCCTTCTACTACCATGGGGCCTGGGGATGCTGTTGAGGGCGACCTTGGCTCAGCAATGCAGTCTCCACAAGAGCTTTTGGAGGGGCTAAGAGAGCAATATTTACAGGCTCTCTATATTTCCAAAGTAGGTACTCTATCTCTACTCAAGCCACAGGTCATGAGCGCTATAGGACTTGGACTAACATATCGCTTAGACGTCAGTCGCGTACTTTGCGAAAGGGCCTCTAGCACGTTGTCGTGCTGCATTTCAATCTCCAGGATCCGCGTCAGCTGAAAGCTCTAACCTAGTTGATTTCTACCGAGAAGCTATTCTGACGGCGAAGAAGATGGACTTGAAATACCGGGAAACCTTACCGTCAACGCTCAACGACATCCTTCTTAGCGTATCAGACAGTGATGGAGCTATGTCAGGGAAAAATAAACGCAAAATGAAAAAGACAAAGAAAGCATTAGGGAAGAATGGCCTTTATTCAGAGGAAGAAGGATTCATTAAACGGTGGTGGAAAGGCCGGTCTTTAACCGAAAATGGATCTTCAATGGAGACAACTCGGGAGGCAGAGGTGAAGAAATACATTTCTGACTTACGGTTACGGGAGACCCAACTCCAAATCCTACTCATCCTCGAGGCAATGGCACTTGAGGCTGTAGAGTTTGATGAAGCAACCCCCCCCACAAACAAGAACGAGGCACCTCCCAGTCAGAGTTGTGAAAAGTCGAAGCCCAAGTCTAAGAAGCCGCAAGATCTCAATGTGATGCTCGAGCTGCATCTCGATCGGCTATGTATCTGGCATGCCGTGAGCTTCGATGACATGGCTGCTCCCGATGCCACAAAGTCTTCCGGAAGCAATAACCCTTCAGGAAAGACGGTTGAGAGTGATGCAGTACGAGACTTTTGTACTGAAGTAATCATTCCATTTTATGCTTCTCGACTCCCAGACCGCTGCAAATCTATCACGCGAAAACTAGGTGTTTCGGCAGGTGCAATATCACCATTTGCCAAATTATCCACCAAGAAGACACCCCGCGGAAAGTCTGGTGGCGTTGCTACAGAGCGGCAACAATCCCAAAAACATCCTCGCCGTCGCACATTACACGGAGTACTTACGGACGAGCAAACAGCATCCCAGGAACGGTCACGGCCATCTCTTAGTCGCTCTAACACTACATCATCCCAGTCAGATACCAAGCGAGAACCCATAAATCCCTTACTACCAATACTTAGCATGAGTGTGCGAGGCGGTATCCAAAAGGCCAAACGGGTGGAGAACCGGGAGGTAGATCTAAATGCGGTAGCACGGCAGCACGAAACCAAATTGAAACGGGTGCAAATGCTCGCAGACCAAAAGAAAGAGTTGGATGCGGCGATTCTCACGCTCCGGAAGCCGAATCGGGAACTGGTAGCAAAGGATATCGCCAACGATGCAGATCGGAGGTTAACCAATACCGGAAGCTCCAGGAAGCCCAAAAATCCAGTCCGAAACCCGTTAGGTCAAGGTGTACAGGTCATGGCCACCCCAAGACGAGGACGCAAGAAAGACGCGGTCATTGGTCTCCCTCCACTCCCAAAAAGCTTGGTCCTATCCTCATCCAAATCAAATGGGGTCTCTGCATCGTTCTCCTCCCCGTTTGGCGGCGATGGTCCACAGGTTATACCTGGATCTGCGGTTCGACCTACTTCCTTTTCAGGCGTCCCACATGCTGCTGACGTTGGCGCTGTACAGGAGACTCCCTCGCGGCGTCCACCACAGCCATTCGCACCATTCAACGACGATGCAGAACCCGCCGTCGCTGAATCGCCTAGTATCACCGCTGGGGCTGGGAATCTATTTCGCGTCCCTCGACGACCAGCTCCTCGGTCAACCGATGTGGCCCCATCTACGCCAGTCAGCTCACGGCACGTAGACATCACAGATATAGACATGGGTATGGGTATGGGCATGGACCTCGACGCCCCTCCTTCCCGTGCACTGGCCCCTCCTCCTATCTTCGCGCTACCTATCAGTCAGAATTTCCGAACAGAGCCATCCTTGATGGTGACGGAGACCCCACCCAAATGCGCTCCAGTTCCTCCAATTCATAGAAACGATGGTGATATCGCGCCTAGTTTTGTGATAAACAAGACAGCAGTGCCTATGACTCCAGAGAAATCAATCTATGCACAGTTGGGCTGGGATGACGATGATGATGAACTTGCTTTGTGATTTATTTTCTTGTTTTATTTTTTCTTTTCATAGGGATTTGTTTACTTGTTATCCCTTAGCGGGCGTTTTTTTTTTTTTTTCTCTCGATTTATTCTTTCCTTTTTTTTTTCTTTTTTTATAACTAAGAGAGTTTTGTCTAGTTAACCGTTAGACCTCTTTTCCCACACTAGTAAGGTAGGTAGGTATCCTAGGTTTACCTATGCATATGTAGTGTAATTGAAAATTAGTGCCTAATTCTCTCTATCCCTGTAGATTCCTGATATCAAAAATTCCTAACATATTCTGAATCACTATCTTCTAGTACTAGAGATAAAATTAATTTTTTTTTAACTCTTATTTAGCTACACCTAGCCTTACTTAGGTACATACATACATGCATACATTACTTTACACTCACTGTACAATAAGCTCCTCCTCCTCCTCCTCCTCCTCCTTCAACCTAGGTATTATTTATTCCTCAGCCTTGAACCTTGAAAACTAAAACAAATCCTGTTTCTTTTTCTCCTCCTCTATTCCTTTTTTTTTTTTTTTTTTTTTTTTTTTTTTTGTGGGGGGGGGGGGGCGGGGGGGAGAGAGTGGGGGGGGGGGGGGTGGGTTGGGGGGTAATGAGAAGGGAGATGAGAGTATGAATTAATGAGAGAGATGGATTGAGTGAAGGTATGTAT
>JAPDES010000134.1:0-61997 GCA_027569235.1 Aspergillus sparsus
CCCCCCCCCCCCCCCCCCCCCCCCCCCCCCCCCCCCCCCCCCCCCCCCCCCCCCCCCCCCCCCCCCCCCCCCCCCCCCCCCCCCCCCCCCCCCCCCCCCCCCCCCCCCCCCCCCCCCCCCCCCAATTGATGTAGAAAAATTAAGTGTGAAATAATAATATTAATAAAAAGATTTAAGATTACTTAGTATCATTGGCTGGTTTAACAAGTTATTAACTAGTTAGTCACTAAGGTATCTATCTGGTACTTGGAAATTGTTAACTCGCTACATATTATTTTACACAGTACATTATGTAGGTAGTAGTAGTAGTTCTTTCTCGAGTCTTGATGTATTGTGATTCGACAAATCATTGTGAAAGCTAAGCGGAAGAAAAAAAAAAAAAGAGAAGAAAAAGGTATACATACTATAGTGTTATACATAGATTATATTTATTTTTTATGTTTTATTTACCAGGGGATGGGCGTTGTGTGTGTGTGTGTGTGTGTGTGTAAAAGAGCAAGAATAATATTAGTTAAGTAACAACAGTATGAGGTAACTAGTTTACAGTAGGTTATACTCCCCCCTCTTCTTTCCCTGGACAAATTAAAAAAAAAAAAGGCTATCAAGATGAGCTAAATAATAGTGATTATAATAACACTTACTTTATTATTCTTTTAATACTGCTAATTGTATTCATTGCTCTTCTTCCCCAAATACCAGCCTAAATATATACATATAATACAGGTTTTTTTATTTTTTCTTTACAGAGACAAGCAACTAACTAGTTCTTAGTTAGTGAGCTTGTTAGCTATATTCTGAGCATAACTACCTCCCTTGTATGTATTATCATTATTATTATTATTTTCATCATTAATACTTACAAACTACCTAGGTATACGGATACAATTTACCCTTTAATTACATACCCCTTCTCCCTCTTGTCTTGGACTGTTTTTTTTTTTTTTTAATCCTCAGATGTTTTTGCTCCACACAGTTGGAAGAAAATGTAGATCTCTAGGTTGGTATCTGGGTGTCTATGTAGATTTCTATGTATTTAAAGATTCAATTATTTAAAAGTGTCTTTCTTTAATGGGTTGTGACCACTTCTTATATTTGGAGGAAAAAATAAAAAATTCGGGGAGGGATTGGAATGAGCTGCCTATGCCACTATATCCATGAATTAACTAGAAAGTAAATTCTTTTTGGGATATACTTTTTGGGGTTTTTTCCTGGTTCTATCTCCTGCAGGTAATGGTATAGTATTGCGTACACAGTTTACGGCTACATGCATCTAGATACATTGTAGAACATAAGTTATAGGGCGATAGGGACTCCCAATTTTTTACTCATTGGAAATTTACTTCAATAGTGAAATATACAGATAGTCTATTGAATCTACGTAGGTGTAAGCACTGAGTATCATCGTCAAAGCATGATTTACAAAATATTCCAACTACGACTTAAAACCCCCACCCCCATTTCCCAGTCTATAGCAATCAACTAAAAACCTATAGACGTATAGTTAGCGACCCGCCATTTAGAATGAAGTGATAGAATACTGACCTTTTTCCGTGTTACCCTCTCCCATACTCTTGCTGCTGCTGCTACCGCTTTGGATCGCACCCAGGATGCCATCCATGTACGGCGCACCACTCCATTTCTGATGGGTAAGAACATCCACTCCCATTTCCTTCTCGCGAGCTTGGACCAAGTTAACGTAGGCAAGCATGCCGTCATCCTTGAATGCGCGTGAGAGTTCGGTCGTGATGGTGGCATTGCTGTGTAGGCCAGCCAAAGAGATCAATTGTAGAATAAAGCTATACAGATTAGCATCATGGCAGTCGGCTAGGAAAGCACATTACTCACCCGTGTTGTGCCAGATCCCAGATGAAAGATTTAAGAGAGGCCTCCGTAAAGCCTTGTCCCATCCAGTTGAAAGAGGGGCTAAGGTTATAGACCAACTTCTTACCGGGATGCGTAGCTCGCACTTCCCCTGCAAGCTTTGCAGCCTTGGCGACGTCCGGATCGCCAGTCTCTACCCACAGAAGGTCTGCATAGGGGCCAAATACCTTGGCACGCTTGGTGGCGGCGGGGAAGCCGGCACGGTAGTGATAGAAACCTTCTCGAGTCCGGGGGCTATCACACGACCAGACCACTGGTTTCTTGGTATAGTCGTTGGCCAATGCCCTCCGGCGCGAGATAGAGAGATCAGGGTTTTCCTGGACATGCTTTTTGTACGCGTCACGAGCCGACTGAGAAGCGCCTTCAGATTCGAGATGAGCGTCAACGGCTTTTAGAGGGGGTTAGCATAATACTCTGGAGAGGAGGCGGTGGTAGGGAAGGGGAGATGCATACCTTCATCGAAAGTTACAAGCTTGTGTTTCTTGACCCATTCCAGTTCAAAAGCATCAATTTCTGATGGGGCGGCTCCCTCTCTTTCCATTGCCTGCAAGGTTTCTGCGAGAGGCTCAACCTCCTCAGTGACACCAAGAATGAACTCGTGATCTCGTACGTCGATAGCGCTGCTAATCAGCTTTCCACTCTCGGAGTCTGTTCTAGCAATCACAAGGTTTTCGACACCCATCATATCCCATTGGAAACGGGCTGCAACTAGTCTGTTGACGTGTTCTCCCATTGGAACAAGTACTTTCCCGGCTAAATGACCGCACTTCTTGCCTCCATGAAGCTGGTCCTCGAAGTGAACAGCCGCTGCACCGTTCTCCGCAAAGAGCTTAGCAAGCTTAAGGACAGCAGAAAGTCCTCCGTGGCTATCGTATACCTGTTAGCTGAAGGTTTTAGAGAGTCAAAATTACAAACATACCCTGTATCACCATCTGCAACGATCGGTCGCATGTAATCAACGTAAGGAGTAGATTTCCGCTGCTCCGGTGTCATTTTTCTTCTTGCGTCCCACTGTTTCCGATCATGCATTTGTTGCGCTTTAAACAATCTTTGGACCTGATTCGGGACTGTATTGTAGGGATAATCTCCGAAATCCGGAGATACCTCATTAGTGGTGGTCAGGAGAGAAGAACAGGCCCAGCCAGATATATACAGAACTTCCTGGTTAGGCGCCTGCTGCGTCATCTGGACAGGATCAATTGCGCCCACTGTCAAGAAATCGATTAGTATTTGATTCTTTGGCGGTTTTCTAATTTTGAAAAATTTTTTTTTTTTTTTTCGAAAAAAAAAAAGACAGAAAAAGACTACGACCGTTACATACTGGTGTGGACCGGTTGGTTTTCTGCAGCTCTTTCATTTAGCAGATTAAAGAGTTTGCGAGCCATTAGCGAGCTTGGATACGACTGCTGCAAGGAACCCCGTTTGCTAACAACATCTTCGGCGGAGTAGGGTCGCTTGATGCCCTTGAAACGTGGAGTCTTCCACCATGCCTCAACATCCTTGATCTGCTGCTCATAGAGAGCATCCTCAGCTGCGCCAGCTTTATCAGCAGTGGACAGGAGTTGGTAAGCGTCTCCTGGAAGGGCCGTTGACACAGGAGGCTCGACGGGTGGGAGCGAGGAAGGCGACATCCGCATATAACCGCACGTGAAAGACCGCAGGGCGAGACGGGAGGGAGTGATGGCCGTCGACGAGACCGGGGGGAGGAAGCGTCGAGGAAGTCGACGAGGAACTGACCGAAGCATCATTCGTATCGATACAATCCAAAGGGATGGGAATATTTTGACATACAGGTAGAGGGAAGAGTTGTTTGGGGATGAATGGAGGAAGAAGATGTTTATCCTGCTGTAGCTCCGGGGGTCATGGGCCGATGACCGACCTCGGTCTGGGGATGCCGTTTCCCCGCGGCTCGCTTATCTCGCGATGACGGCCTTTTTTCTTTTCAGGAAAGACACGGATAAAAAATCGGGATTGTAATCATTATTAGTTATAGGTTTTTCCCACTTGGTTTATTGTTTTTTAGTTATTCTAGGTGCAGTTTCTGTCGAAAATCCATCAAGAATGACCTAGAAAATAATATGGCTGCTTCTTATCCAAACTGGGGGATCAGCATTCCCGCAACGTTCCATAAAAGATCCCCCCACTCTCCTGTCGCGGTGTGCCTTGACTACCTAGAGGGAGGAGGTATCCCCAGACGATTTTCTGCGACATCACTAGAGAACTAAAGAAGCCAAAGCTCAACATGGTATGAAAGTGCATATTTAGTACTGATAGTATCTTCTTGTCTCGGAAAATGAATTAGAACAAGCTTGGATGTCTGAAAAGGAATTGAAAGATTCACCTAAACATATCTGAAATAGAAAATGTGAGGATATCGGGCTTGCAATTGACATGAAAACAACCCTATAATCTAAAGAAAGGAGATATTTCGTTCATTAGCTGCAGGATCATCTAACTTCAAGGGCGAACGACAAGATACAAGATTACTGCCATCTTGAATGATAGCTTCCATGACCACGCAAAATGGAAGGAAGCAGGACAGCCGACTCTCTATTGGAATAGGTAGTTGGTAGGTAGGTATTCGTGGTGATTACCTCTTGATAGAGACCGAATCAGCTTTCAATCCCCACGTTTCATGTGTCCGCCGTGCATTATCCAGCTTATGTGCGATGCAAGTAAAGTTCAATCTTATATTTATCATGTCAGCCAACCGGAAGTTACTAATGATGGTGGTGTTATAGTGGACTTCTCATTACGTCAGGATTTTCTTTGGTAAATTTTATTGGAGGCCTACATGATCATTTGACTGTCTGAAAAAGATGTTGTATTTTGATATAAGGTGAAGCTAAGAGGGAGGGAATGAGTAATTCCGAAATAGGGTTCAACTTGTACTCCTTGTTATTATAAATTGAGTTTATTCTCATTGAGCAAGGTAATTATTTTGAATTAGTAGCATTCCATAGCGGCTCAGTTTGAGGAAACTATCTAGGCGATATCAGTTAGGACATACATGCACGGCTTAGTTAAATCGGTTCTTTTGGAGCTAGGTACCTAGGTAGGGGGGTACTACCTTAAATACGTTAGGTAGCTTGATGGTTTTAGACATCCCTATTGGTTCATAGGAGCTCATGAATATCCCTACTCCTACCGAATACGTGGGTACCTAGGTATCTAAGCACTGGGATGTTGTTTAGCGCACTCGAGCTCTGCAAGTCAATGTCACATAATTAGCACGATTTGATCCAGTTAAAGATGAACACGAAAGAGGATAGTCTAGACTTCGCCACAGTCTCTCCCTGACTAGTCCAGCCTCTTTGTATGTAACAGTAAAGCCTTTGTTTGACATGGAGTTATCGGCGATGAAGTGTGATGTTGTTTGTGTCACCTCCGGATGTTACAATAACATGGAGAAGGGGGTAACCTAGTAGTTAATGTTGGATATAAAGAGCCTTATTGGCTCTACACAGCCTCTACCTCGTGTTGACAGAGGAATTTTAGAATATCGGATCAGTAGACACTAAAAAAAAGAACGTCAAGGGATAATTGACAAGAACCTAAGATGATCACGGGGGGTCATGCGAGCCAACAAGCTCTTTCTCAGATTCCGGTTTCTCGTCACTCTCAACATCGTCCCCATCCGGGTGGCGTTTTCCTTTTTCCTTTTGCTTTTTCCTTTCCTTTTCCTCCTTTCTATCCTGTCTCTCCACCTATCAGATGGCCAAACTGCATGTATCCGTTGCATATTTTTTTGGGGGTGGAGGGGGGGGCTGAACTTGTTGGATTCGATTATGTTATACCCCAAGGAGGCTCGACAATTTCTCGATAGGTCATATCGCCGGTAGTACCTTTATATTTGCTTCTTCCACTGCCCCTTCATCATTGATTTGAATGCTAGCTGCTAATTGATGCATGAAGAAGGTATTTCTATCTCTACTCCTCAAGGCTGACCCGCTTAGAAGCCAATAGAATTCGGCCGGGAGTCCAAGCTACACCACCTTACCCACCCACTCTAGATCGGCACATCCACGATTCGTAAGTTGCTCCAAATGTCTCCGCAGCCCGCTCCCCTAGTGCCACTCTTATCAAATTGATGGCGGCTTCTCCTCACGTCTGGGTGTCTTGGAACGTGCAGTTATCTTTGCCTTCCCCCCCCCTTTGCTTTCTAGGACCTGAGCCTTATCTGTTGACTAGTTGACTTATTAGGTACCTACAAAGAACCCAACACCCACAACTTCCCCAACTTTTTAAAGAAATAAGGGAAATAAAAAATCTTTATCGCAACGCAAACACTTCTTCATCCCCTACACGTTGTTCCTTTCTTTCTTCGTTTCTTACTATTGTGTTCACTTTATTATCTGTTTGGATTCGGATTGTTTACAAAGAGCCCATGCTGTTCTTTTCATTTTTGGCATGGAAAAGATCAAAATCCCTTCTCCTTCCGCTATTCTAGAATCCTTTCCCACAGTGTCGCCTTCTAGTGCCCGGAAAGCTCCAGTCTCCACTCAGAATGCTGCACCAACTCAGACCGCTACAGCTGCACCTACTAACAAGCTCAAGCAGTCAAAAAGCCGTAACGGTACGGTATTACCAATTCTTTACAAAGTCCCTATAATGATAATGCTTCTAAAGGCATGAACAAGGGAAATCCTTGAAAGGAGAAATAAAAATCCAAAAAAAAAGAAATGAAAAATAAAGAAAAATGAGATAACAAGAAAAATACTTAGAGGGAATTATCTATTGGTGCGCAGTGCGCTGACCTTCTCATCATTTTTACCATCCAGGCTGTATCACCTGCAAGGCAAAACGATTGAAGTGCGACGAAACAAAACCAACATGTCTTCAGTGCAAAAAGCGCAATGTGGAATGTGGAGGATATAAAAAGGATTTTAAATGGCGTCCATTTGGAGAAACCAATATTGCTAGCAAATCTTCCTCCCAGAAAGGGAAAAAAGGTGCTTACATGAAACCAATTTGCGATTGTTTTAATATTTCTTTTCTTTTTAACTCCTTCTTGGTCTCCGGGCTGATTGAATTATACATAACAGCCGCATTGTTTCCTCCAACTCGGAAACCGAACTTGCAAATACCAGAGCGGAGGGGAAACAAATCACTTGTAATGAAAGTGTCACCATTGAGTCAAAATGGTCCAGCTAATACACACAAAAACTCTTTAAGGAAAGATATTCCTTCGACTTATTCTGGCCAATCTGATTTGGTGGAAAAGAACCTCACAATCTCTGTAGATGAGCTTTTTGGCCACCAAACCCCCGGGGGCCTCGGTAGGGATCCTCTTACTTCGTCTTTGTCATCAGTCATGCCATCAGACCAGTCTCCTGGGTTGTCAAATATAATACTGTCTCCGTTAGATGATCAGGAGCAGTTTACATTTGAGCAGACGATGCATGCAAGAGTACAGAAGCAGAATGACTTTAGTTTCGAAGCATTGTTGGAAGGGGATGGGGAGGAGGTCGAGGAGATTGTGCGGCGCTCTGATCGTTGCACGGAACCTGAGATTCTGGATTTTGCAAAACTGACGGCGAATCAACACATTGATCAAACGAATGCGAGCCCTAGCCTACTAGGGGAGCCAATCTTTAATGTTGCGAGCCCCGAAATGTTGATCTTACATTTCGACAGGTCTACTTGTGGGATATTGTCCGTGAAAGATGGGGCCAATGAGAATCCATGGCGAACTTTGGTCTGGCCACTAGCAAAGGACACTCCAGCTTTGTCTCATGCAATTTTTTCATTGGCTGCATTTCATTCTAGCAAAGAGAACCCTGCCTTGAGAGTACATGGAGTGGATCACATGCGCCAAAGTATTACATACATGGTGCAAGATATCCAAAGTATGAGGGCAGACGCTGCGTTGGCCACGAGCCTAGCGCTTGCATTTGCGGACACTTGGGATCAGAACACTAGAACCTGTATCCAGCATCTCCGAGGCGCAAAGGCGCTGGTGTCTCAGGTGGTAGGATTAGGGCGTCAAGGTGGAATGTATGGAAACGAACTTTCGAGAGTACGGTTCCTATATAACACTTGGCTTTATATGGATGTCATTGCTCGCTTAACGTCTTTCGAGGAACATGGTGATATGAATGTCACCTTTCTTCAATTACATGACGAAGATCTCCATGAAATTGATCCTCTAATGGGTTGCGCTGCTACTCTCTTCCCACTCATACACCAAGTCGCTCGATTAATCCAACGGGTCCGCAAAACCGACACCAACTCTATATCTCTTATTTCCCAGGCAATTGAGTTGAAAAGACTGGTCGAACAGTGGGAGCCGCCAGATTGGTTCGAGCCCCCCGAGGACCCGACTTCGGAGGTACAGCACGGTATTCAGACTGCCCACGCGTATCGCTGGGCGACTCTTTTGTACCTTCATCAAGCCGTTCCCGAGATGCCATCAGAGCCGGCGTCGGAGCTTGCTAACCGTGTGCTGGTTCTTCTTGCCACGGTTCCACCTAGTTCTCGTACTACAATCATTCAAATGTTTCCTCTTTTAGTTGCTGGATGTGAGGCCGAGCAAGAAGAAGACAGAAACTGGGTGTTGAATCGATGGAGGGCGATTCAGTCCCGATTGATGTTAGGTTCCATTGATCGATGTATCGATATTGTTCGTGAAGTCTGGATTCGTCGAGACAACACCGAATCCGAGCAGCAGCAGAAACGGCTTCGGGGTAGTGCTCGGGGTGGTAACACAGTTGGAGACTCTTTAAGCAAGGAAAAACTATTCTATAGGGGGCGTGGCCTGATGGGGGGCTCACGACGAAGTTCTACGATGTCTCCCTTGGAGAATATTGAATTTGAAAAGACAGTTCGAGGCAGGTCGCATTGGGTTTCTGTGATGCAAGAATGGGGCTGGGAAGGTATGTCTTTCCATATTATTATTTTAACCCCCCTCACCATATCAATTTATTTCATATTCCATGATACCAGCTCATTCTTATAGTCTTCATTGGGTGAGGTCCATTTCTTTTTTCTCTACCGGGGAGTACGGTCCTCTATGACTGCATGTCCGGTACTGGCAGGAAGTCTTTTTTTAGCATCTAAGGTCCTCCCTTCGGTTTGGGAATCAAGCGCCGGGGCGTGGTTAGTTGCATTCGCTGAAAGAAAATCGGCGTCATTATCCGGCCGGGTAGTAGGTGATTTGTCCTTATTTAGGAACATTTGAAGCGAAGCCAGGTATGGTTCTAGGTCGCTCGTTATCGACACAGTAGCCATTGGCGCACAGGGTGTTATCTGGGAGTAAACTAGTCTTTGGGCTTTTAGGTGTCTGAGGGTTGATTGTTGATGAAAATTTTTCCTCTCTTAAAACCAGGCGTAGTATTTTTTCTCACAACGGTGGCTTTACAATCTAATTCTCGAATTCATCAGTAAAGCGCTTTAAAGTTAGTTTCATATAGCGGAAATATTCACTTGCTATTGGGACTCCCTCAAGGATAAGAGAAGTTCAATAGTGATTTTCTTTAAATGGTATAAGGCTATTATTCCGTCTGCATAAAACGATTTCCTTTTCTCCCTTTATATATATATATATATATATATATATATTGCTTATTGGAAACACCGCTGTAGTCCTGATTCTACTGTAGTACGGGACACCAAGAGGGAATGTATAGAGTTTTTGAGGAAAAAGAGAGCAAAGAAGAAAGCGAGAGGGAATTCCTATCAAGTCGGGCCGCCAGTGACAGGTTTTCTAGATTGCATCAATCTAGGTAGGTATTGTTCTTGCTGATGTGGATTACTCGGCCGGATTCCAAGGATTGTTATTGTTAATATTGTTGTTGATGATGATCGGAGATGAATTGTCGGTCCCGCCTTGGAAATTAAGAGGTCGTTGCGCGGGGAATAAAAGGACGGGATGCTGCATTGGATAAATTCAATGGTAGGCTAGATACTTTGTGTATGCTTGCTTGAAAATTTGGTGCTTGGGGAGGGGGGATGGATGAGGTAAAAGAAAAAATGAGGGAAGGGGAAAAAAAGAGAAGAAGAACTCGAAGAACGTGCAGGTGTGGCGGTGGGTAACCTTCCTACCAAAGGTAGTTAGATACCTTCTTAGGTACCTAAGGTAGTACATACCCTACCTGGGTAGAGAGAACAGAGTACTAGTACCTAGGTAGGGAGTAGGTTAGTAGGTTAGGGAGTTACCTACTGTTCTTGTCTGTCGTAATGGGTGGGGTTATTGGGGTACAAAGAGCGGCTAAGAACGGGACGCAATTTCTTTCAAAGATAGGTAGATCTGTGAAACATTAGGTTAAGTTAAAGAGGTTAGTAGATTAGGTAGGTGTGTTCTTTTTTTGAAAAGCTAGATCGATTAATTGATTGGTTTGTAGATTTATGCTTTAGCACAAGGCCTGTAAATATGGAAAGTTACGACTTTGTGCCAACTAACCTCATTCTGGCCAATAGATGACAGTATTGGTATCACCAGAGCCCATCATGGTTCAAAGAATTTTCAACCGGCAGAGCTGCTGGAGACTAGCTGCCAGGTGCTGGAGACTACCTACCTAGCTAGGTAGGTTAGACATCATTCAACTGGTTTCTCTTCTAATTTTCGCGACTTCCTGGCCCCATAAGGTGCCTACCCAGGTACTCTCAGTATAGGTGCAGAATTAGGTGCACTGTATGTACAATACAATAGGAAACCAGTAGCACATTTCCATACCCACACACTGAAGTTTTTGATGAGATAACTTACCTACCGAATTATTGATGATGCTGTAGATATTACACTAATCAGATACTCAGAGCGAATGACCATATCGCCAATCTTATCGAAGGTTAAACCATTCCTCATGTTGGAGCCCGCAATTATTCAATTCACCTGAGTACGATACTGATTATCTTATCTTCGTTTGTAAATCTATATTACTCTTGAGGTCTAATTATCAATACTCCGAGTACATTGTTAGTCATAATATAAATAGATAACTGGTTAGAAAGTTAAGAAATAAGGTATTACAGCCGACCACTCTTAAGAAATCGATCGCGATACCTATTGTATAGATAGATAGATAGTCAGCTAGGTAGGTATTAGAGGATTGAGTAATCATATATATTGTTGTTACTCTGTCAATTAGTGATGCCCTTGCGGGGAAAAATACAGTAATACAGTAATTCCATGAATACCAGGGAAAAGCTAGCCCATCTAGGTAAAATTATCCAGACTATCGGATACGATTTCGCAATTTACCATACTGTATGTATATAGATAACATGGAAGTGTTATCGCCTTACTCCCCTACTTGTACTTACTAGGTCCTGAAGCTGGTATCATTCCTTCAGTTCACAACCTTCCCCTCACGATTGCCCCTCAGTTGGAGACCAATGTATGCCTTGATTGAGACCTATTTTCCTCTGACTGTCCTACTCGAGAAGGAGAATCCGGCGATGATATCTATCCCCGGCTATGGCGGACATACCCCAGATGATGGTAGGATGGTATAAATCAGCCAAGCCATCCTCTGGACCTGCATCTAGTCTGTCTCACATCAAAAGTCAATAACATACCTGCCACCTACTCACCTTTCCATTTCTCACTTGAATAATTTGAGAAAACGCAAATCAAAATGGCCATCCCAATGATCTACCATGCCAAGGCCCAGTCCACCTTCAAGCCTCCTCTCATTGCGAACGATAATGCTTTCCTCGGCGACATTGACTCTACGTACGTTCTAGATTCTCCTTTCCCTCAGCATCTATGTTTTACCATTCAATTGCCTATAGAGGTAGAATCTAGGTCAATCCCATAGGCTAACAAACACATCTGAAGGGACTCCTACAACCCAGAAAAACCTATGTCTGCTGGATTTTACCGTCTTGAGAAGGGCACTCCTCTCGTGTATACCTATCACTATGACGAGCTGAAGATTATCCTCGAAGGAGAATTCGAGATGTCGGATGCAACAGGCCAGAAGGTCACTGCTACCCCTGGAGATGTGCTTCACTTCCCCAAGGGCTCCACTATCACCTTCACAACACCTTCCTATGGTTTGGCATTCTACGTAAGTTTTATCTTTTCTCCCCTCTCTCCCCCCCACTCCATAAGAATAAAATAAAATAGAGATAGTAATGGTATTATTTGGCTGACTTGATTTTTCCTACCTAGGCCGGACAACGCAAGAAGGATGCTGCTTAGAGTGGATCTTTTCTTTGGGCAGTGAACCATGGGTCGAGATTTATGGTCTTTTTTCTTTCCTTTTTAGGTTCGCGTTATCTGAACTTTGTTTAATTGCTTGTACGACATTTAGACGACATTTTTTTTTTTTTTGTTATTCTTTTTTTTTTTCAAATACTGAAAAATATGAAAATTTAAATAAAACAAACTATGTAACAGACTCAGATCTTTGTAGCTTGATTGGAGTACCAAGGAATCAAATCACACTCAAGACTTTAGTAAAAACTAGAATTATTCTTTAATAGCCCAAAAAAAGGTAGATAAAGGAAACCTTAATAAAAATTAAGTTTATGATAGGTGGGTGCAGTCATTCCTATATTCTCCATGTTGTTAATCTGGTCCCCCTGTTCCTGTCCTGTCTGCCCCCCTCCTGTCAACTACCCCTTTCCCCAGAAAAGTTAGGTTCTGGGTATGTGTTTAATAAATAACTAACAATAAGTTACTTGACAGTCTATGGAAGAATGGACATTAATTCCATACACACATACCCTCTAGTTTAGATTAGTTGTGGTGATGCTTATGATGCTGAAGAAAGTTTGATCTTTATATTTATTTATTATCATCATTATTCTATAAACTCTAGTAAGGATCAGACTATTTGTGACTAGCACTAAACTTATTCTTATGATCTACATAACGCTTGTAGCTAGATTGATGGACTAATGAGCGGAATATTTATAGTTGCCAATTTTTGACATTTAGATTCCACACCTTCTCTCAAACTATAACCTACTCCGCCCCTCTCGATCCCCAGTCGGGTAGCTTCCATAAATCTAACTCGACTCCTTGATCTTGTAAGGTGGAGGTGGGAGGCAACTGGAAGGCTAGGTACTTCTATAGGTAGTCGTAAGGAATACTCTGGATTGTTGTACGTGAAGAAAGGACTTCTGAGTATGTACTGTACATATGGGCCTTGTGATCTGCTACGTTAATTGAGTCTGAGAGGGTGAATCTATTGAGAGAAAAGGGAGATTTGGCGAAAACGGTGGTTTGGCATTTTGTGGGCGATGGGTGTAAAAGTTGACTTGACTTGTCATTGTTTTAGGGAACCTCGGTATAGGTCCGTCTTACTTTCTTGATTGTCCGAGACAATGGGATTAGTTATCTTTTGATTGAGAGTTTCATGTCATCATCGGTAGGAATAAGAGTTTATTATCCGATGCCGACAATGCATTAGCTTCATCGTAAGGCCAAAATAGTTAGCTGGAAGTGGGTACGGAGTAGTCTTATGGGATATTAATGTCCTAATTACGACTCCCCTCGTTATTACTAGCAGGATTGAAACAAGTTATGGTAGTCAGATAACCACAAGTCAATTGCTAGTTCATGAGGGTGCGATACTATTATTAAGTTTCTCCCAAGCTATAATAATTCCGTCATAACGGGGCTCTCACCCACCCCCCACCTAGAAAGTCTTGACAATCTAGAACATATTCCCCTTTGGGCGTGGTTGCTATCAAACCTTAGTGATCATGTTGATTGGATCTCATCGATCTTTTTTTTTTATTTTTTTTTTCCCGCGTCGAGTCCGCTAGTCAGGTCGTTGGTGGAGATGACTTGCAGCTCCTCCTCACTGGTTCCAGACACGGGCAATATTGGAATGATTTTTCTTCGGAGTGTCCCCTAGCTTCGCGATCCCCCAATCAAGAGGCTTGATCCTCTCGGGATTTTCTCCTAGACTTGCGGCTGGAGATCGGCTGTTGGGGGCAGCAGAGATCGGAGGAAGGGAGTTGCTGGGGTAACAGTAGTTCAGGCACTCAAGTCAAGGAGGGGCAGCTGGTCATCGATCAGGCTTGGGCTGGGTGGATTCGTGGCTGGCTGCCCTTTTTGTGCTTCTTGTTCAATCCAACATCTTCTTCGTCTTCCTCTTCGTCCTTAGCGTCCGCCCTATCTCATTCTCAGCTCTTTCAGCTCTCTCTTTAATATTAACTACTAGTAGGTACTAAGTAGTTAACTCGTAATCGTCCATGCCAATTAATCCCTAGCGTTCCCTCTCCCTGAGGATCAAATCACAAGCTAATAATAATATTACCCATTCATTCTTCCATCTGATTATTGCCCTGCGTTTGCGCTTGATTTCGCCCCCCTCCTCCCCGCTTTGTTTCACCCCTTGATCAGAATATCATCGTCCTTTTCGCTTTTGTTCTTTCACATTCTTCTTGTTCATCTTCCTCTTCTTCTCTTTCATCTCACCTTCCCCGTCTCACTCCCCCGAAATCAACAAAGCCATTCTTTTTCCGGTTGTGGCAGTTGTGGCGGCTGTTTGTGTACCCATCCATCGTTCCTCCCCATTGCTTTTTCCCCCAGCCATTTTTTCTTTTTTTCATCCCTCTACTTTTCTTCTTTCTTTTCTTTTTTGTTTGTGTTCGTACCTCTCCAGCTTTGCTTTTTCTTTTGGCTTGTATAGCAATATCGTGCTATCGTCTCTTATCCCCGAAGCTTTTGCTTTTCTATTGAATTGTCCCCTCTGATCGTTTGGGTGACTGTACTTGTTCCCGGTAGGCAGGTTCCTTTCCTCTCGATCGGCGAAGCATCGCACCCAGACCAGAGGTGATATCCGTGAATTGCACAACAAACAACATATTTGTCATCTCTTGGGCGGGTGCCCCTCCCATGACATAATGACCCTCGATATCGACTCAAAAGACCTCGCCAGTTTGCGCCTTCCTAACCCTCCTCCACTTCTACACACCCGAGCTGGCAATGAAGGTCTAGTTCGACCAGTAACCCCAGGCACCGATGGCTTTACCAGTCCCGTCCAGACCCCACAGGGCAGTCCCAGCAAGAACCGGATGCCCCCCGGTGCATTCGATCTCCCCAATGTTTTCGACAAAGCATTGAAGCTGCAGCCCACGTCGCCGAGCAAGAATGCTCATAACCACTACAACCATCCTATGTTCACAGCATCGAAGGGCGATGAGGGGCTTAACGAGAGCGTAGTCCGCGCGTCCAGCCCCTCCCGCAAAGCCAACAAGGAAAACACACCCCCAACCTCCACTCGCTTGGCCAAAGATCTAGGTCCCAACCCTGCCGCCGCCGCTATCTCCCGTCATGAACAATATCAGACACGCGACGCAGAGAGCATTGGAAGACGCCAGGTTCCTATGCGAGGATTGACACCGGAGGAGCTAGAGAAGTTGCAGAACCCAAGGGTGAAACGTCTGGTGAATGTAACTCAACTTTGTAGGTGATACCAGCACACACATGGAGGTCGGTATATTCCCGCTGACACAATTAGACTTCCTTGATCATTATTTTGATCTTTTAAGTTATGTTCACAACCGCCAAAATCGTTATTCTCAGTTCCGTGCGGCGTATCCGGAGCCACCGTCGACCCCAATGGAAGACTATGAACCGGCCCTCCTGAAATATCTGGGTCGGGAGCGGGCCCACCTCCGTAAACGGCGTACCAGACTTCGACAGCATGATTTCCAGATTTTGACGCAGGTGGGCCAGGGTGGATATGGGCAGGTATACTTGGCACAAAAGAAAGACACGAGGGAGGTGTGCGCGCTCAAGGTGATGAGCAAGAAACTACTATTCAAATTGGATGAAATTCGACACATCTTGACGGAGCGTGATATTCTAACAGCAGCGAAAAGTGTATGGCTGGTGAAGCTTCTATATGCTTTCCAGGATGAAAGTCAGATCTACCTTGCGATGGAGTATGTTCCCGGAGGTGACTTCCGCACGCTGCTGAACAACACTGGTGTTTTGCATAATCGCCACGCTCGCTTCTATATTGGTGAAATGTTCTGCTGTATTGATGCCTTGCATGCGTTGGGCTATATCCATCGTGATCTCAAACCAGAGAACTTCCTTATTGACTCGACGGGCCATGTTAAGTTGACCGACTTTGGTCTCGCTGCAGGCATGCTGAACCCCGGCAAAATAGAGTCAATGAGAGTGAAGCTTGAGGAGGTTGGCAAAACTCCAGTGCCGTTTGGTCGCCCTATGGAGCAACGCACAGTAGCCGAGCGGCGTCAGGGCTATCGGAGCCTCCGTGAGCGCCAGGTCAACTATGCCAAGTCTATAGTCGGATCTCCTGATTATATGGCCCCCGAAGTGCTGAAGGGTGAGGAGTATGACTTTACTGTTGATTATTGGAGTCTAGGGTGCATGCTTTTCGAGGCACTGGCCGGCTACCCACCCTTTGCTGGTGCCACGGTTGATGAGACATGGCAAAATCTCAAATGTTGGCAGAAGGTGCTCCGCAAGCCGGTTTATGAGGATCCAAATTACTTCCTATCGCGACGGACGTGGGATCTGATTACTAAACTCGTGGCTTCGAAAGAAAACAGATTCAAGAATATCCAAGAAATTCACGAGCATGACTATTTTAGTGAAGTGAACTTTAATCACCTACGTGAACAGCGCGCGCCATTTGTGCCCGAACTGGATTCGGAAACAGATGCGGGCTACTTTGATGATTTTACTAGTGAGGCGGATATGGCGAAGTACAAGGAGGTCCATGACAAGCAGCGCGCATTAGAGGAAATGGCGGAACGAGATGACAAAATGAGCAAGGGCTTATTTGTCGGCTTTACCTTTCGGTATTTATTCCTCACCTGTTTACACTACCTTCGAAGTCTCAGTTACTAATATTTTCTTTTCTTTTTACCATAGCCATCGCAAACCTGCCATGGATGGGACAGGGCGTGGATCTCCACGAAAGCCGATTGCAACGGATGGATCATTTGGAACTATGTTCTAATGGCAAAACACAAAAATTTTCCTTTTTCTTCTTTATTTCATTCGTCTCTCTCCCGGGAAATTCTTTCTGATTTTGTTTGTTTCGTTCATTTCACGGACGAGCTGGATCTCGATTTTTACAGTGGCCAGGGTTTGACTGAGCGAGTATGAGTTTAATGCTGAATCGGTTTCATGGGTAATGACCTGGATGGAGTTGAGTGTTTGTATGATACATAGATGGTATCGTAGACCTGATAATACACAAAAATCTCTATAAAGTTTTTCCTTTCCCCCCTTTTTGTCTATTTTAGTAATCCATCCGCCTTCGCGGGATTTATTCATTCCTCGTTCAATTGTCGCACCATCTTCAAGATTTCCGACTCATTATCTCCCACAACAGCTTGACCAGTTGTCCAATCAACGGTCTAGCGCAAATTAGTCAACGTAACTAAAGCATATAGCAAGATACGATAGCAGTGGAAACGGAGGTAAGATAGAATAATAACGGGAAGGGAGAAATATATATATATATATATATATATATATTTATCAAAGGGAGAACATACAATCGGCCTCACAAACGTCCCCGCATCCTCCTTGAACCTCTTAATTGCATCCTCAGCATCCCTAGCACCCTGAACGACCTGACCAACGTCATACGTGGTCTGATTATTCCCCGACCCGGCCGGATTCGCAGTAACATAATCAAGGATATTGCGAAGTTGATCGGGGGTGGGAGGGTTGATGGTTATTTCGAGTTGAAATTCGCCGCGACCGCGTGGGGAGTCTGCGGCTGCGGCTGCAGCGGAGGCATTTTTGAGGAGGGTGAGGGTGCGGGTTGAGGAGGTGAGATTGGGATTGTGGAAGAGGGTTATGGGATCGAGGGTTTTGGCCTTTTATATATATATTTTATTAGTTGTTTGTTAGGATAGATGGATGGATGAATGAAAGGATGGATGTGAGGCTTGGGTGGGTGGGATGAAGTGAAGGAAGGGGGTTTTGCGTACGAAGCGGAAGACCATTTTGGATGGGTTGGATTGGATTGAATTGGACTGGATTGTATTATACTGGGTAGGTATTGGACTTGCTCAGTATCGAATGGTTGATGGATACCTGCAAGGTTCTTGTTATTTGATGAGCGACGTCGGGTCGGAGGTGCAGGTGCAATTGCAGTTCTGAGTCAAAACGGGAAGCTTATTAGTGATTACATCATACTTGGTTTTAGCTTCTTGTTGGTCTACCTAAGGTACCAAACGATGGAGCGCAGTACGGTACGTACCAACAACCTAATCTACCTACCGGTACCTGTGTAGTGGATGATACTAACTCAATTGATAATTTGTGCTTTCGACTGAGACACTCCATATTCGACAACAAAGCTGGAAGAAGAAATTTATTCAGCCAGTGAAGCTTTATCTCGGAGGAGAAGTGAACCTAGGTCAATCTCGTTTTGAATCAACCTAGGAGTTGACAAGCCAGGCAGTATTTCTAATCATATTACATTATTATAAATATCTTTTTATATTTTATTTTTTTCATATCCATTGCATTTCATTCATACATGACATTTACCAACCGAAGTTCTCCACATGAAGATAGATACCCTGTGCTCCTGTTCCCTTGTGTACGGCTCTCTCATCGCTCAAATACACGACGCTGCGTCGCACATCGTCCGATAACCCCTGAGGTCCACAGACAACAACGGCGCTCTCACCCTCAGCCTTTTCAAGGACTTTGCGGATGATAGTACGCGGTGTAGGCCGGCCAGATATCATCGTGAGCTGTGGCAAGTTGGTCTCAGAGGGTTTGGGCTTCTCGGTGGTAGGGCCTACTGCATGTCCAGAGCAATTACATCGTGGTGGGCGAATTTCATCCTCGTCTTCAACCGCTGCGGTACAGCAGCATCCACCTCCAGGCATGCACCCAGAAGATGAAGAAGAGGGACCGATGGAGGCGGCTTCAGCCTCCACGGCTTTTTCCTTTGCGACGGTGCCTTCGGGTGAGATGTCTGCTATATCGGTTCCTTGAATTGGCTCGAGGGCAGCACCCTGTGTGGACTGTTCTAGCTTCTCATCGCAAGTGATGTAAATACTAATCTCGGCCTCGCAGATAATATTAGGATTTGCTTGTCGGCATACATCCACATCTATAAGCACTTTTTGCAGTTGGCTTTGGAACCAAGTAAGTTGCGCGCGTGACTTGATCACCCACACAAAGCGAATGCGTTTGGTTGCGGTTTGACGGGACGCTTGGAGCCCTTCCCGTTTCGCGTTGGCATTCTGCACATACTCGGCCCTCCACTGGGCCACGATGTCTCGCAAGCATGGCATCGTGAAGGTTGCCCCCATGCCGCCGGCAAGGAGGATCACACTATCAAACTGCCGCAGCGATCGGAATGTACCATATGGCCCGTCCAGAAATACGGTACGTTTTTTAACTGTCGAGTTTACTGTCTGTGCGTCACCAAGGACGGGGTGATGCTTAGATGCATATCGGAAAAAACGTCTGGTGCCACCCTTCTCTGCGCGCACCAAGAACTCCATCTTTCCATCTTCGGGAATCGACGCTACGGTGAAAGGGTGGCTCTGTAGCGGTAAAATTGAGTGGCATGTGAGGAACACATGTTGTCCGGCTCTCCATCGAGCTCCGGGATTGTCGATAGTGATTCGAGTGACATTTCCTGGCAACGGAGTGAAAGAGGCCTGGTTTGCCCAAATGGTGTGCGAGGGGCTGGAAGAGCGGTGGAAAATTGATAAGTTGATGTATGTTGCCCATGCATAACGCACGGCACGGTCAAAAACGAGCAGTCCAATGGGGATCCACACCCAGACTTTTACCTCAGGATCTGCGTGCAGCCACACTGCAGCCGTAAACCCGACAAACATCACTAGATGTTGCAGGACGAAAAACTCGTAACCCAAATGGCGAATTGGAGCTGCAGAAGAAATCACAATGAATGTTAGGATACACCATGCGGCAAATCCAGTTCTTGTCATACTATCGTTATGCAGCTGATAAACGATATAATCATATCGAGCCCAGCTTCGGAACCAAAACCCCATATGGAATGTAGCCGACAGCCACAGAGTTCTCGCAACCCATCGATGAAACCAATTCAAACGCTGATAGCTCATCCCAGTCAAAAATCCAATTATGTTCTGCCTCCCGCTCAGTAAATAGATCAGAGGCAACTGTGCGATGGTGACGAAGCCAGTGCGGTAGCCAATGTCTTCCCATGACCATTGGTCCTCCGTGTCTAACTTATAGAAACAGAAAACTATTACCACAACAAGATTCGCTAAGACGATGGCCAACGGGCCCAGCGGAGCGAAATGAATTTTCCTGTTTTGAATCGATAATGGTGGTAGAGTTGCATAGCTAGCCTCGCGAGTAATAGCCGTTAATGTGGCGTATGCGCTGAAAAAGAATGATTTCGGTTTGGATGGAGTAAGTGTTGAGTCTCTGAGTCTGTACAGCTTATGCGTGATTAGCTTTCCTATTACAGAGTTGGGAGCCAAAGATCGAGCTTACCTCTGAAAGGCTAGGAAGCGATTGAGGAGGTTGACAAGAGTTGCAGCGCCAATGGCACTGCCAACGACTGCCCAGTAAAACTTCTGGAAAGAAAACAGGCTGGGCACTCCTGTGCCCATGGCCATGTCTCCCATGTCCATATCTTCCATACTGATAAAGGGTTATTGTCCGAGTCGGGACAAAACCATGGGATAACTACTAGATGTTCAGCGGGATGGCTGTATCCTGGAGATTTCAAGTCATCCCCAATTCCAGTCCATCAACGTAGAATTCGAGAGCCTTGTAATACTCATCAAAAGGCACAAGTGGTAATATTCTTTTTTTAGTGACACCGAGAATTTCAGCCCCTCCCATGACAAGAACTTTTTTTTTTTTTGAAAGAAGAATAATAATGCCACTACTAATTAGAAGGTGGTGGAAGGTAAACGTGCGGCGCAGCGTCAGTGGAGGGTCGAGATCACCTGAATTGGTAATAATACCGCCCAACAAGTGGTTAATCTGACCGATCCTGAACTATGCGATAACAATAACAGGTAGGTAATATAATAATATAATTAACGCATTAATATAAATTCTGTTTATCGGCAGGAATTGAAGACGTGTAGTAGTAGGTAATAATCTGCTCACTCCACCATGATGTTTTCAGAGTCGACTTTAGTTTTTGCACGCTGATTGGTCGGTGAGTCGAAAATATGCTCAAGTTGCCCCTCCTCACCAATCAAAGCTGCAGAAAATGTGCTCTAGCGTTCCGGTCATATTTCTTTGACTCTGTCTTTAGTGTGATACTTCCGGGCTCCAAAGTGGAGGGCAGACGTTAAAAAATCATGTCATTTTATTATATTTAATCAATTAATGATTCTTGGCTATTGCACTCGTGCATCTGCCGAGAGATAATATCGTCCGCATACTCGTACATTGTTGCCAATATTTTTAGTTCTAGCGGTCAGATCAACCATATTGAAAGGAAGCCCGTCCGTCTTATATCTATTGGGTCAAATCCGGCCATAATTCTTCAGGTTAGTCGCTATCTCACCAATCCCGCCCTCCACTGATCATTTCGATCCCCCTCTTTGTCTTCTATTTCTAGACTAGACAAGATGGACCATTCTAACATGGACCACCATTCTGGCATGGATATGAGTAGCTCTGATATGGACATGTCGTCCTCCTCCTCATCGTCATCTATGAGCATGGCGATGGTTTTTACAAACACTCATAGCACCCCTCTTTACTCTCCACAATGGACTCCTTCTTCCAGCGGTGCCTATGCTGGTACATGTATTTTCCTCATTATCCTCGCCATCATTGGCCGACTTCTGGTTGCGTTCAAGGCTTTCATGGAGCAGCGCTGGTTTCATGCGCACCTCAACCGTCGCTACATTACTGTTGCGGGCAAGACTTCTGAAGCTGGGCGCATTGATGCAGACCCAGATGCAAAGACCGCCACCTTAGTGACTGCCCAAGGGGTAGAGGAGTCGGTCAAGGTGGTCCATCGAGCAACACACCAACCTCTTCCGTGGCGTTTTAGCGTTGATCTCCCACGGGCCCTGATCTATCTGCTTATTACTGGTGTATCCTACCTACTGTATGTTGTCTTGACACCCCCTTCTCGTATGACCTTTTTTTTTTGGGTTCAACTAAACTTTCTTTCTAGCATGCTGGCCGTGATGACAATGAACGTGGGATATTTTTGCTCCGTCCTTGCTGGTGCTTTCCTCGGAGAGCTCGCTGTTGGACGATTCATCCAATGGAATGAACTTCATGGTCACTGATGAAATGTTATGCTTTTTGCTATTGCAAATTTACACGGTGTCTAGGAGTTTGCGGGGCAATCGTGATATGAATAGTATCAAATGGGCGAAGTTTAGTTAGCGTTGGTTCTAAGCATTTTTAGGACCTCATTATTTTATTGTATATACCCCCCCGCTCTATTATTATTATTGATGTCTCGAATTGATCACTCATTGTTGGTGATATGAATTAAAACTTTTATTTGCATCAAATGATTTATGTACCTTGATATTTCTTACAGCCCAATCGTAGAGATGTAAGCGGGTAAGGTCTTGACCGATGATATTTATTTATTAATATCATCATCATTATAATATTATTACCTGTGATGATTATTATTATTACAGCTCACCAATCGTGGATTAATGAAAGGGTGAAAAGGATATCCCGTGGTTTCTGAAATCTTTCCCTCCCAACCCCCCACATGTGGCTTTGTGACAAACAGGGTTCAAAGGCGGGCGGATCCATCAACCCTGAGCGCATATGAGCATATTTTCTTACCTGTTCTGTCCTAGCGGTTATAGTGTCATCCTGTCGCTCGGCTATTGCAGCTTCTATCCTTTGGAAACGTCCCGAGCTTTCTATCCTGGGGTCCACTCAGGGATCGATTTACCAAGATGGTCATCGTTAAGGACTGACACGATAGCCTAATAGCCGGTGTAATTGATATTACTCACCACTACCAAGTGCCCCAGAATTGAAACTAGCACCGAGAGGGTTAAGAGATAACGGATAGGGTGGGTTAATTTGCTCTTGTCATTCCTGGGTTTGTTCCTGTCTACCTCCATTGCCTGATAGAGCCAGACTTGAGTAGCCTATATAATTCCCCTCTGTAGCCTCGCCACAAAGAATCCCCACCAATTGACCCTCTGTTACAACTTCAATCTTGAATATCTTCCTTTCCTCTCACATACTAAGTCACCATGAAGCTTTCTATCCTCTCTCTAGCGCCCCTCGCGCCCCTCGTTGCTTCCCATTTCACATTGGAATATCCTCCCAGCCGAGATGTGAGCCACGAGACCATGGGTGAATTCCCTTGTGGCGGAGGAGCTCTATCTGCCGAGCGCACCCAAATCTCACTCTCTTCCCCCAGTTTCCCAATTGCGCTGGATATGGGCCACGATGAGACTGCCGTGGAGTTCCTTCTCGCTCTAGGATCCAACCCAGGCTCCAACTTCAACATCACTCTCAAGCATACTTTCCGAGTGGAGGGGCTGGGAGCCTTTTGTATCCCAGACATCACCCTTGATGAGTCATTACTAGACGCAAACCTGACCGACGGCATGAATATGACCCTGCAAGTGCAGTCTAATTCTGAAAGTGGCGGTGGTCTTTATGCTGTATGTTGATCAATCCATTTCCCCTTCCTCCTCAGCCATATTTAGGTACAACTATTCTGACCTTTTTTCTTTCCTTCTTTTATTAGTGTGCCGACCTCCAGCTCACCTCCGCAAAAGTTGCGGCCCCATCCGACTCCGTATGCTCCAATAATACCGGTATCACAGCCGTCGATTTCACAGGAGCCGCAGCACAAAGAAATGCAAACGAGTCTACTGCTGAGGGCGAAGCACAAAGTGGATCGTCCGATCCTACCACCAGTGCTGGTGCTACTCCCTCTGCTACCGATTCTCCTTCTTCCACTGGCGCAGCAGCCGCATTGCAGACCGCTGGTTGGGGAATCCTGGGTGCTGCTGTCGCGGGTGGCCTTGCCATCCTGTGATCAAAGAGGAAAAAAGAAAAGAAAAGAAGAATACAAAAAGGGAACTTCATTTGATAGACGTGTGATCATGTAGTACCCATCCTTGGAGCGCAGCAGAATGTTTACCTTGCTTTGAAAGCAGAGGGAGAAAGGCATTTATGAGTTGATGATCTACACTACCCCTGTACATACGACCAACATTAATCCATTATCTTATCCCAATTGAGATGACCTATTTACTATCGCCAACACATATCGACAAAGTTTATTTTATTCTATTTTTTTGAGAAAAAAATGTTGCGTTTTTATCCATTAATAAGATCGTAGGGTCACGTGTGTCGTTTTAGGCAAAGGGGTCTTCTTAGTATTGTTCTTTTTCTCCTTGCGGACACCCTCTCCCATATAAAGTGGGTAGGCAGCAACTTACTAAACAAATGCATCACAACAAACACTAATTATCCCAGCACGTTAGCTATGGAAAATTTTGAGAAACTACGGCCAGTTGGTGAGTTAATCTTTCAATGGCTGGAGGTTCTCCGCCTCCAATGCTTGGTTATGCGGTAATTTGACTATGATTCAGGCCTACTGGAGAAATACTCCACCTCGCGCCATCCTCTCGGCTTCTATATCAATGTTGCTATGTCAGCAAACTATACGCTCCCTGAGTCATTTACCCTCCCACTCAAGGATTATGTATACAAAGCCATCGAAATACTCATTTGTCAGCATCCAATTCTATCTGCTATCCCACTGGACGAAGAAACCGAAGAGCCATATTTCGTCCGTCTTCCTAAGATCGACCTTGGCCAGTCGATTTTCTTTCAAGGGCGCTCTCTGGCCCTTCCCAGTGCAGATGAGCCTGATAATGAGCTAGAGGCGCTATTGCAGACCCAGCACAATTTAGGATTCAAAGTTCCCCTGCCATTCTGGCGACTCTACATCTTGACCAGTGATGCCGACAAGCGAAGCTTCACAGCGGTTTTTGTATACCATCACGCCATTGGTGATGGAGGCTCTGGAAAGGCCTTCCAACGAACATTTTTAGAAGCCCTGCGTAAAACGGCATCCCTCAAGACTGAAGAAGTCAAGCAAATCATTCCATCACCGAAAACACCGCTCTTACCGAACCTGGAAGAGATTCACCCCCTTCCACTTTCTCTATTCTATCTTCTTTCTATTCTGTTTAAGGAGAAGGTCTGGTCCCGCCCAGATTCAAAACTATGGTCGGGAGGTATCATTCAGTCCCCGATGGAGACACGGTTACGGCACGTAGTCTTTTCCGCGTCTAAGACTTCCGCCCTCGTCGGGCGCTGTCGCGAGAATAAAACCACCATCACCTGTCTCATCCAGACACTTTTTGCGCGTGCCGCTTTTCAGCACCTCCCTAATAGTTATACCCGTGTTCAGTGTAGTGGAGCCATGTCCTCCCGCGCATGGCTTCCCGATATTATCACGGACGATGTGATGGGTGTCTGGGTGCAGGAGTTTCTTGAAATCTATACACGCAAGGACGTCTCGAAAAACTCGTTCCCTTGGCATGAGGCGGTGCGATCCCGAAAGACGATCCAGAAGGAACAAGCACTACAGGGCAAAAACTCTACTGTTGGCCTTTTCAGGTTTGTCCCTAATTTCCGGGATGGTCTGCTTTTGAGCAAGCTCGGGACGAAGAGACGTTGCACGTATGAGGTATCCAGTCTTGGGGTTGTAAAGACAGAAAATTCTCAAGACCCGTCACTGCCACAAATGGGTAGGGTCTCATTTACCCAAAGTGCGAGTGTAATTGGAAGTGTTTTCGAAGTATCTGTCATTACAGGCGCAGATGGATGTCTCGTGCTTGCTGTAACATGGCAAAAGGAAGTTCTTGAGGAGGATTGGATGCTGGCTGTGATTGATTCTGTCACAAAGGAGCTGCATAATCTGGCCACAAAAACCGAATAATATGCGTTATCCTAAATTAATTTTATACCTGGATGTATGTACATACATACCATAAATACATACTTAGATACCTTTAATAATTGGAACATACTAATTTTTTTTTTTTTCTCTCCCCCCTTCTTTGTTTCTTAAATGTTATCGTCAAAGCGGTGAGAGAACGTAAACAGGCCTCGGTCCTTTGTTGAAGAATTGATGGAGGGGCTGGCATTCTGCCGTTGTTTCATTTCAAATTCATAGAAATCCGACTTTCGTCACACGGTTTCATTATATTTCTTGAAAAGACATTCATTCCCTTTCTTTTCTTTTCTTTATTTCTGCCCTCCCCCAGCTATATTTTGTGTCATCACCTCTAGAAAAGCATAAAAATGCCGCGTGGTCCTTATATTGTTCCTGCTCTCAAGAAGCACACCGCCACGGTGATTATGGCCCATGGCCTGGGAGACAGGTTGGTTTGCTGATATCGACACATGGGCTTGAATACTAGATGACTGATCTATTTTGTGTGTATCTATAGTGGTGCTGGATGGTTCGTTTGATTCTCACCTCCTTTTCCCTCTTGCTCCTCCTTTCTTTGGTCCATTCAAAATCTCGCCATGATTCAAATTTAGAATGAGAAGGGGAAAAAAATCAAAAAACAAAAATAACTCTCGAATTTTCCGACATAGGGTTTCCATCGCTCATAACTGGCGTCGCCGGGGCATGTTTGACGAAGTGGCCTTCATATTTCCCAATGCGCCTAATATTCCGATTACAGTGGTATGATGTTTTCCTGGGGTCGATTTGGATGAGTGGAAATCTTGGAGAGACTAATATGGGGGGTGGGAATTTGATATAGAATATGGGAATGTCGATGCCTGGATGGTATGACATTGTTCGACTTGGCGCAGATGTGAGTATCTTGTTGGGGAAAAAAAAAGGGCCACCGTTGGATGTTGGGTGTTGATGAGCTTATTGTCTTGAAACGATTGATAGTTGGACTCCGAAGAAGCCGTACGTAGCCAGGATGAGCCCGGCATCTTTCGATCTCGCGATTATTTCGACGGTCTGATCAAGGAGGAGATGGACAAGGGTATCAAGCCTTCGAGAATTGTCCTGGGCGGGTTCTCACAGGGTGGAGCGATGTCGTTGTTCACTGGCATCACGAACAAAGAGAAGTTGGGGGGTATATTTGGACTCTCTTGCTACATGCTTCTCTCCGATCGCATTAAGAATCATATCCCGGCCAATTTCCCGAACAAAGAGACACCTTTCTTCCTTGCTCATGGGTTTGAAGATCCGGTGGTCCCGTATAAGTTTGGCAAGCTGTCGGCTGACCTTGCGAAAGACTTGGGCCTGCAGAATGTCACTTTCAATTCTTATGAGTAAGAGATCCCGTTCTATCCGCGAGCATATATTCGTCAGTCCGTTTTACTCACGAATGATCTATAGGAACCTTGGGCATTCTGCCGATCCTTCAGAACTCGAACACTTGGAAATTTTCCTTGAAAAGGCCCTCCCAGCCGAGGGCGATGGCGAGGCTACCGCAGGGCTATGACTTGAAGGTCACAACTCTACCCAGTTCCTCGGCTTTACAGGAACACAGATCTCATATAGCTTTGCTTTAGGCATAGTGATATTGTTGTTAGCGGTTCTGGTATCTAGATGGGGCCCAAGAGATGACCGAAATATCTCGAAGCAGGGATGAGCATGGTATAGCCACTTTCTAGAACATAGACACGCATATGTGGTTATTAGCCCAATTATAAAATATACCCTTTTCTGACCACATACACATAATTCAAAACCATATCCCCTTATAACCAACGTAGTTCCCCAAAAGATCATAATTAACCCCTCACTTTCGCAATCGTCCTCTCAATAGCCGCAACCATTGCATCATTATTCTTCACATCAAATGGAATCAAATGTCTCGACCCATGATCATAGAATTCCGCCTTGGACGGATCACACAACTCATACAATTTCATACTACTCGGATACAATAAATCCTGTTTTCCAACAATATGGGTCGTCGGAACCTTCACAGGATACTCCTCCTCCCCCGAAGTCCGAGTCAAGACCTCCTTCCCGGAAAGATCAAACGGGGCAGCACCACAAATAAACACAGCCATCTTGAACAACGGCGGTGCCGTCGGATGGAGCTTGGCATGGTGGAGGAGCAGTCCAAACGCGAGGGCCGCACCCTGCGAAAACCCTATGACTCCATCAAAGGGACCCTCGCGCTGGATGATCCGCAACACGTAATCGATGGATTGGCCGAACTCTTCCCCCGGTGCGATGTCGCGTGGGTAGTGGTTGAAGAACGGTGGGGGGAAGATGTCCTTGAGTTCTAGAGACGGGGTTATAGATATGAATATGGATCATTATATCATGATGGATACGGAGGATATGTTTTGGGTTGGGGGAAGAAAGAGACGTACCAGGCTCTACCTCTGCATTGATTCTTCCATTGATGAATTTGAACTTGTGTCCCTTGCTTTCGAGAGGTTGGGTTAATCCTCCTGTTTATTTGCATTTGCATTCGCATTTTGTTATTTTTCATTTTCATTTATTTATTTCAATCAAATATTTCCCTGAGAAAATTACCAGATTGGATTTCAAAAATCTGGTTTTATTTGACGAAAGTTAGTGTTAATAGTATATTATATTAGATCTGGTTTTTTTTTTTTTTTTTTCCATAGATAGTAGGTAGGCTATGTACATACTTCCCCGTTCGTCCCCGCACCATGTAGACAGAGGAACCGCATTCTATTTATCTCTTATGAGGGTTTGCGATAAATGTTTGCAAGGATATATTTTTGACCTTCTATTTTGGTCGTTTAGATAGGAAAAAGGGAAAAGAAAAAGAGAAAAGGAGAGAGAGAGAGAGAGAGAGAGAGTGTGTCAAGTTGTTTGTATGGATGTGGGGGGTTGTTGATGGGAAGAAAACGGGATCTCGCTTCTACAGGTTAATCGACAAATGATACTAATGTTTTTTTTTTCTTTTTTGGGTCTATGTTTAAGTATACTTCGATAAGAAAGAAGAAAGTATCCATATATACATATGAGCAGTGAATATAATACTTAATAGACTTCCCTTGTCCCTTGTCCCGACTGAACGAGGCAATACAAATCATTTGATATCTCTGAGACCTAACTAAGAATTGCTTGCTTAGAGCTTCCCGGCTGTTGGCTCATCTCGCTTCGGGGAGCCGTTCCAGTTCTGCCTGACTACCGCATTCGGCATAGGATGCCGGCGCCCAGAAGGTGAATAGTTACTACTGGGCTTGGAGGGGCAGAAACTTCGCATAAATAGTGGAGGGTAAGTAGGTATGCAATTACTAGATATCCCTCAATAAGAAAAAGAGAGGAAATATTAGGGGGGAAATGCTATTCTCTTCCCTCCAGTGTCTTGCAATGTTAATTCGAGCTCCTCTGAAGCTCAGCTCGATCTCATCAAAGCAGCGGATGATCATTAGGGTTTAGCCGAGGAGCCTCCCAGGCCTTTCAGCCCACAACAAGATCGCTCAGAGTAAAACGATCAGAACAACGTCGAGTCACTCGCAGTACTAATAATATCAAATGAAAGAACATATTCTGTAAGCCATCAAGGCCAATTGTAAGATTCAGCGGTAGTAAATCACGGTCGTCAAACAGCAATGGAGGTGGCCGAGGGGACTTTTTGTGAGTCCGGCCCGCTTTCGCCATTCTTCCTTCTGCTTCACTTCCTCCCCACACAAACCCATCTTCACCTTTGCGCATCATCCATCATCTCCTCACCACCACCACTACCATCCCCATCAGCCAGGTAAAGATCCCTACCCATTCAGCGATAATCCCTCCCAAATTACCCCCTATTCCCCCTGTAACGTCCCTTTGTATCTCCCATCTTTCTACAAGTATCTCCGACCCTTTCCTCCACCGTTTCCCGTTTATCATTTCGCCCATCTGACGTCGAGTCTTGGCGTCTTCTTTCCCACACCACACAATTCTACCAAAAGCCTTACCGAGTTCCCGTTTCACTGACGTCTCTTACTCTCTCTCCCCTTCAGGTTCTAGGTTCTCCCAATAGACCGAACAAACTTCCGTCACAATGGATCACGCAAAGTTGGCTAAGATGCAGGCGAGCGTGCGGATTGGTATGTGGAATTTTTGATTTTTTTTTTTTCCCCCTTCACTCTCGTTGATGTTAGTGTGGGAATGCCAAAAAAAAAAAAGAAAGCTAGAATGGACACCACGGATTCTTTTCTAAAATTTGTCTTGATTTTTCATTTGAAATTTTAACTATGGTATACGTGGTTTATGGCGCGATTTTATGAGGGTTTCATTTTTCGTACTTAATTTGGGGAATTGGTTTGCTAACAGTTTTGCTCTTGTAGGGTATGTATTTCACTATTTTCTCTTCCTTTCAAACTCTCCCTCGAACCCACGATATATCGCACTCTTCTCCAATCCTGTATTCAAATTATACTCGCAGTATTTACAAAAAGAACAACGCACATGCCTCCAGAGACTAATTTAAACCAGAGGAAAGGGTACTCCTCGCCGCAAGGTTAAGAAGGTTCACAAAACCTCCGGCGCCGACGACAAGAAGCTGCAGGCCACCCTGAAGAAGATGAACGTCCAGCCCATCCAGGCCATTGAGGAAGTTAACATGTTCAAGGAGGACGGAAACGTCATCCACTTCGCTGCTCCCAAGGGTGAGTTCACACTTCGCACCTCCCTCAAATGATTCAGGATAGGTCCCGTCACAAAAAAACAGAAGAGAAAAAAAAGTGGAGGATAAAGTGAGGGAAAGGATGAAGAATAATTTCAACGCCGAAATGAGATTTTCCAACGAGTTTTAACACCGTCAATTTTTCTATATAGTCCACGCCTCCGTCCCCTCCAACACCTTCGCCCTCTACGGAAACGGCGAGGAGAAGGAGCTTACTGAGCTTGTCCCCGGTATCCTCAACCAGCTCGGACCCGACAGCCTTGCGTCCCTGCGCAAGCTCGCCGAGAGCTACCAGAACATGCAGAAGAACCAGGCCGGTGCTGAGGGAAAGAAGGATGAGGATGAGGACGATATCCCCGATCTGGTCGAGGGCGAGAACTTCGAGAGCAATGTTGAATAGATATGATGATGGTTTTTAATTTGGTACAGCAAAACAATATAACATGAAACAACCACGAATCCAAAACAAAAACACAACCTCCTCCATCTATATCTTCTCTTGACTTTCTCAATTATCCCTTATTTTTTTGATCCTAACCCCGGACACACTTCCATCATCCCAATTTTGGTATTAAATAATGAAAAACATTAAAAATGCGTGGGAAAAACCTTGTGATGGAATTCATGTCTCTTGTTGTTATTTATTTATTTATTATTAGCCTTGGCTGGATGGGCGTCTAGGGTCTAGTAAAAAAAAAGGATTCTTCATTTTTTTTTTTTGTCTACGATTTCTTCCATACTTATCAAACATGTCTTGCATTTACACTCAATTGAGTCATTAACAAGAGATCCATCCTAATGAAGAAAGGAAGGTAAATTCAACTACAGGAAGCAAAGGAAAGGGGGAAAAGTCCACCGTGACCACCATTTTTGGTATTTTTTAAAGACACGGAATGTAGAAGATCTTGGTGTTTGGTTGGTTGATTTCTATGCTATACCTATCCATCCGGTGCTCCGTCATGATGATGCTTGTTATAGATTAATAAGACTATATCGCTTCCCTGTAGCGCCGCCTTTCCCCGCAATCAAACCAATTATCAGGTAACTAGAATGTAATGACGATGGTGAATCTCCCATCGGTATAGTAAACAATCATGGATCGAAAAAGGCATGAAATAAAAAAAAAGGAAATAATCAAAAAATATCGCCCAACACAAATCATAAGAAGAAGGCTATCATACATTGCATAATGTATCAGGGTATAAAACACAAAATGGTTGTGTTGTTGGTATTTTTGATTATTGCTGGTTGGATGTCGAGCCGGACAGGACATCAGATCCCATGCATGATTGATGCTCTGACTTATAGAAGCGAAGATGGATTTGTTTTTGAGCTAACCAGTGTTGGTGGAGATGAAGAAGGGAAGGGACTTCTTTCTGCCTTGTTTTAATGTGTTTCCCCCCCCCCCTCCCTTATTCCGATATCAAATTGTATATTGGATCTCATGATTCCTCTCTTAGTCCACAGATATCGGTTCCTAGGATCTTGTCGACCATGTACCAGAATCGCCAGTAAGAATTTGATTTATCGTAGTCAAAACTTCCATCTTCCCGGAGTTGGGGTCCATCCCCGACAATATCACCGGTAAACCAACTGAGGATCGGGATCGATCGTAGGACGCGTTCCGTTACAGTTGGCTGTGGTGGGAGGGCTTCAGACATTGGACGGAGTTTTGTTCGACGCACGTTGGGGAGGTGGGTCATGAATTCAGATTCGGGGTTGGGTTCTTTGACGACATTTCGCTGCTGAACGGTGGGCTGTTCGATACCGGTGGCTGTGGCAGAGCTTACGGTGTTGGTAGACTCTTGGGACTCATTTTCCTCCGCATCGACGAAACTGGAAAGATTGTTCATTGCAAAAGACCGTGGTAATGTGGAACGCTCTTTTTCCTTGCTCTGGAGGAAAGAGGTAGAGTGCGACGTCGACAATGTACGTGTCGTTTTAGAACGGAATCGATTGGCCTCTGTCGAGCCTTTGGGAATTGGAATATCCTCAGCAGGTCCCTGTCCATGATATATCTCACAAAACACAAGATGTCCATCAATTTCCTGGGGGGAGAAATAACAGGCGCGATCCGCAGCGGTTGTCGAGTCAAATGTGACCTTGATCCAATGAAAGCCTCCCGCATACCGTTTCGATTTGCGGTTTGCGTCCGCAGACAGGTTTGCGCGGATAATAACATCCCCACCGCTCAGAAGCTGAGAGTGACCAGCGGCAGAATTCGGGTCGTTGCGTGCATAATCCTCACAGATCACACCTCGCGAGATCCGCTCAAACTTGTCGATCACCTTCCACTCTGAGTCTTTGTTACGATATCCATAAAGCATGCATTCGGTGGCTGTCTTTTCTGTCTGGTTACGAGCGCTATCAAGGTTGGATGTCGATGAAGACTTGGGTAATGTGTTATTGTGGGGTTTTTCTTCCTCTTGCTGTTGCGCGAATAGTCGCCCGAACTCTGCGACGTTCGGATTCTCTTTCTTAGCCGGGGTCCCTGTCCGTGTACGCGATCGCGAATGTTCATAGCGTGCATTTCTCCTCTTTCCAAATGGTCCAGTCTCCTCAGGCGGCCGTCGGGGATTTCGGGATTCACTATCCAGATTTGAGTCCATGTAAGCTTGATGTGATCGTAGAAAATAAATGGTTGTAAAAAACAATCCACATCTAGCAGTATAATAAAATATTCAAGCTACTTACTCCTTGTATACATAACCCCATGGTAGTAGATTCCCTTTGTCGTCTTTCGCGCGCTCCTCCGGAGGAACGTAATGGTATTCCATATCGGTGGCTGAAAATGAAAGAGCTCCTTACTCAAACTTTTTTTTTCCCACGTAAAGAAAAAAAAATGAGAGAAGTTTTAAAGCTGGGAAAAAAAGGAAAGAAAGAAAAATCAACAACTGCTATTGGCTTTGATAGCCATGAACCAACTCAATAAATTCCGTCAGGCTGCGATGAGACGCAGGTGTTGTAGATGATAGTTGAGAGGTCAAACCCAAAACTTTTTGTTGGAATAAACAGTGTTTGCCCGGATACAGTCACGTGAACACGTGGCATGCATGTCTAAAGGAAATCAGGATTCTTTCTCATCCAACAAGATGCAAACATGATGCTAATAATGTTAAGAGATAGAGAGAGAAAGACAGAAAGTTATTTTATCCAAAACATCATTGAGTCCTACAAAGTCCATTGTCACCCATACTACAATCCCATCCATTACTCTCATGAAAAACCCTACCATGTTACCATGGTGATGATCTTGCGACAAAGGATAATAAAAGTCTCTATTCTACCACTCCACCCTAGATATTGCGCTTCTCTAGACCATTTTTACTACTCTCTATGAATAAGTAATAATGGCCTATTTATAAGAATCTGAGAAAACACATGGTCCTGCCTGTGTTACCTCCAATATTGCTTCAAGAACGTTATCTGTCCAACATCTCCTTCTAAACCACAAACCTCTCCAAAGTCCCCCCCATCCAATCTTCGGCGTTCAACATGTTCTAAAAATTCTCCCAATGGGCATGAAAACCCAGGGCCAGACTTGCAATAGGGCAGCGGTACGATCTTGTCATTTATATTAACCCGAAGGAAAGTCACTCCCTCCCCCATCTTGGTGTTTTCTCCTGGAGATGCCGAGCAGGCCATCCTTTCGAGGATGATTCTACCCCCCATTGGCATCACTGATGAGGTACGCCAGAGGCGGTCCGTTGCCCTGTGTGTCGTGGGAAGATGGGGGTCATACTTCGAATCACTCATAATTTCCAACGCTGTGAGGAAGGGAGCTATATCTCCATCATGGACACTAGAAGTAAGCCAAAAAAAAAAAATTAGTAGAAACAAAACAGAAATTGGATCCACCTTAAGGGGTCCCCACAAACTAAAGAACATGGTGCCAATCTCCGGACCAGACTTTAAAAGAGATGCGGTGGCATTTAGCCAAAGCCAGCCCATTGAGTTGGCGTAGGGATTCCCTGGACCTGCACGGTAGTAATGCAATACATCACGAGCATATTCGAAATCATCCCAATCTTCACGGGTAAAAACATCACACCAAGGACTTGACCCGCGAATGATAGTTTCAAAGCCGCACATTTCTTGCATGCTAAAGATCTCCAGGTTGCTAAACGATCCAAGCGCCGAGTTTTCTTCCTTGAATATCAGTCTCTCAGAGATCGCTGGTGCGTAGGCCTGCTGGAAGCGCGCAAGCATGTTGCTTCCCTTGTCGTGGCCCTCGCTAGTATCTTCAAGATATCTGAGACAAGTGTCTCCGGGGGTTAGCGTATCCGCACGTCGATCAAAAGTTTCAGGGATAATTTCTAATATCGCTTTCCCGCTACTTTCCCAGTCTAGTCCTAGCATCCCAGATGCAAAATACTGGGCCGTCTCGATGACCCGCTGACAGTCACTGGCCCAGAATCGGATAGCCGAGTCAGATGGCAATAGATACTGGTAGCGAGTCAAGAGGCGGGTACCCGTTGTGAAAGCCTGAAGGGTACCCGAGTAGGGCCCTGTCGTGGTTAGTTGCTCAAAATCTCGGTCTGGATTACTAGTGAAGTATCTCCAATGGTTCAGAAATGACAATGAGCCATTCAAATTCACATTCGCTTCTTTGATCCGTTGTAGGAGGGCAAGATGGCCTTGAGCCACAATTGGTTAGAGGGTTGAAGCTTGCTACCTAAACATATTCGCGAGGTATCGAAAACTCACGAGCTCCAGCCTTTATAGTTGGGTACCTCTCAGCATGGCGTGACATCTATCTCTTGATTAGAAAATTAAATAGCAAAAATTGAAACACCATAGGTCATATCTAAGCAACTTGGAAAGAAAGAAAGAAAGAAAAAAAAAAGTGGGAGAGCACCATATGCACTTGTTCAATTGAGCATCCATCTGGAGCATCAATGCCCTGATCCTCAGGGTGGCCATCAATCTTCTCAATCCAAGGGCCATATCCTCCCAGGTGATAGTGAATGTTCCAATCATCATTATGTGATACTCCTATATTTTTTGGCAGAATATCTCGGGATGGATGGGACCAAGCATTCCAACTAGCATAATGTGGTGAAAGGTAGATCTTATTCACTTTGCAGCCTGCGGTGATCCATTCACTTAGAGTAACATTATTATAGAAAATGCCAACAACCACAATAAGAACAGAAAATAATAGCACCCTAGGTGAAGAAGCGATAGGCATTTTCAAAGTATGCCACGCTCCAGTATCTACGGCGTGTGTACTCGATAGAGGAGACTAAGACAAATGGAAGGGGCTTGCGAGCTAAAATTCCAGCCGCCAAGACAAAACTAGTGAGTGATGCATAGCACTAGGACAAAAATAAACAGCTGAAGATGTCCCTGGGACGAGGTGGATTTGACGTCGATTGAAGTACAGACTTGAAATTTCTATGTATGAATTAAATATTTCCAGACCATCTGCCGTAGGAATGTTGACTATTATACAGTGTATTGAAACCGTGGGTTTTTATCGCCCATTTCTGCCATTTGCTCCTCTGTCATACCCATGACTTTCTCATCTTCCAATCCTTGTTCTCTATTCTTATTCTTTTGATGGTAGTAGAGCCACATCAAACCATACACTATTCCAGCGAATCCAACCAAGGACAAAGTCACAGCATTGCCACGAATGTATCGGGGCCCCTCATTGGTCGTGAAGAGAAATGGAGACATGACACCGCTCACATTACCAAATGTCAGCTGTAGTCCTGTGGCAAAAGTGCGTTTAGCGTATCGGGGCAGATTCATCGGTAGCCATGCGAGAGGCAAGCCAACAGCCACATATAACCCTAGGGCAATCAGTAATGCCCCAAAGTAATGGACTCCCGCGGAGGAATCTGAGATGAGGATGCCGTATCCGACCACGGAAATTGCAGCAAAAACACAGACAAAAATTCCGCGACGCTGGGTACGATCGCTTAACCACGCAGTGATGAGGTATGCGATTGCGCCCAGTGCATAACAAGGGATGGTGAGGGCCTGGACCTCAGGAGTCGACCATGTGCCCATGCCTTTAATGATGGTAGGGAGGAAAGTGCTGTAACCATACAGCATGGTATCAACACCAAACTGAGCAATAGAAAATGCGTATATTCTCCAGTCAGTCGCCCCCTCCTTGACATCTGCCCAATGGAACTTTTGGGCAGAGGTGGTATAGCCAACATGACGGCTGCGACACTTGATGACCAGGGCCCTCTCCTCCGCGTTGAGATAATAGGCTGTGTCTGGCTCATCTGCGAGGAAGAACCAAGTCAGCACCCCCAGAATAACTGTGGGGATGCCTTCGAGGATCATAATCCATCTCCAGCCGCGGAGTCCGCTGATTCCATCCATAAACCCAATTCCGTAGGCGAGAAGACCTCCACAGGCGCCAGCAAGTGCCGCACTGCTGAAAAGATAGCCTGTTCGTAGGGCGATTTCACGCTTGCTATAAAAAAGGGTGAGGTACGTCATCAGGCCAGGGAATAGACCGGCTTCAACAACGCCTGATATTATCAATATCAATCTCTTATACAACGATGAGGATATTCTACTCACCCAGAAGTAGACGGCAAGCAATAAGACCGCCGTAATTCTGCGTAACCCCGGTGAGGGTTGCTATAATGCCCCATATCACTGTTATTGATGCGATGTAACGTGAAGGGGTGAGTTTTTTGATGACCAAGTTTGAGGGGACCTCGAAAAGCTGAGAAATATGTCAACATTGGGTTTCATCTTGGTTTGTTCATCATTGTTTAAAAGGCGAGCGTACACAATAAGTCACGAACAAAATAGAGACTGAAATTTGGTATTGGTTTCCGACCAAACCCAAGTCCTCCTCCAGTCCATACAACCTGGCATTTCCAATATTCACTGAATTATCTCCGATGTTAGTCAACTACTATCATCAATGTATCTTCAAGCACATCCTCATCTTAGCAAGCCTACCTCTGTCTAGGAAACTGAAAAGATATAGAAGAACCACAAATGGAAGAATATATATATCCATCTTCCGAATCAGTTGTTTTTCTTTTTGCTCATCAATGAATGTGAGTTCCGAGCAATCATCGGTCCTCTGCATTTTGGCGTCATCGGCCGGTAATGGCGACTGAATGTCCATCTCTGAGACTTGGGGGATGTGTTATCTTTGAATATTTGTGATTGTGTATATTGACTTTCTTTCTTGCCTTCGTCAGCGACGGGGTGAGTCAGTCCCCTCTGGGTAGGAGAAATAAAAAAGAAGAGATGATTTTCTTAATTCTGAATGCTTTTCATGGTCAATAAGAGTCAATGCCTTGCATCCTGCCAAGATCCTATCATTACCAGCCAAGACCCAGTTATCAGAAGAGAGATAACTGAACTGAAGAGAGTCTAAGAAAGTGAAAAAGATGGGGGGTCAAAGGTGGGTGAAAATGAAAATAGTGCCAAGGGTCTGGGCTATCAGCTTATCAACTTTTTTTGGTTTTGTTTTCTTTCTGGCTGCCCCGGAAAACCCTGCTATAGCCTATTTAAATGTGGGATAGAAATTTTTTTTTTTGCCCCATCCATAAATGAAAGAAGGCCGGGGATAAACATTATTTTAACGCCAAGTTTTTCCTACTGTCCAAATTAAACTCTCGAATATTAAATATAGGGGCTTTTGATCTAGAGTATGCTTAAATCTAGTTAATAATAATAATAATCAATCTGTAGGGCGATTTCCCCCCCCCCCCTTCTTTTTCTGGCGGGGAAATCCTAGACCATTCCAGAAAATTTCCTATTAGGGCAATATTCTCCATATCAAGTGTACCCGTTCTGGGCACAGCTGCTGCATGCCTAGGTAGAGCCTCGACCAAACGCGTTAGAATTAGTAGGTGCGTTGGGTTGGTTCTAGCAGAAAACTACCAAAATTAGATGAAAGGAGAGAATTCTAGGGGCAAAATACTACTAGTTTGCTTTGATACTTGGGCACTATATCCTGGGAGGGAGGGAGTTTTAGAGAGGTATATTTAGATCGCTCATTTATTATCCGGTATGGAGAAATGACGGTATTTAATTTATTTACTTTTCAAGCCTATTGATTCTTCATGGCTCTGAGAAATTGGAATGATAAAATACTATGTTTGCGGTTAGAAGTTGAAGATTGTAATAAACGGCAATTGAAAGAAGCGAGTGGAGGGTACCTAGGTAGGTAAGGTAGGTATATAAGGGGGGAGATGGGGACCACAGTGGCAGTTGGTTGAACTACTTATAAGGCAAATAGATAATATGTTAAGTATTAATATATTTTTTCTCGAAATTTCTATATACCTATATACCTATTTTAGCTCCAAGTTTTATTATAATTTTTCAATGGCTGAGTGGTGTTGAAAACATACGGAGTCTACCTATTTTCATGCATTGTCTGGAAACCATGATAGAGGGTTCTTGCCTTTCAGAACTGAGGTATATTTCTCCCGGAATCAAAATCCAATTAGTATTCCACTTTACCTGTACACACATAACAAAAGATAAAACTTGTAGAGAATGGCCCCTCGAGCGATTTTCCTTATCTCGTTTCGCCAGGCTCTATCGCAACGCGCACATTTCTCTATATTCGTTCCGTCTGCAGGTGATTCCCAAAAAGGTACCTTGATTCATGTCGTTGGTACACCTATGACAGGATATTTTCTTGAGTTTAAACGGAACTATTCTCCCGCCCTCGCCTTTCGGCTTCACGAAATTTTACCTATTGGACAGATTGATTCTGCCAACATCGTTGAATCGACAGACATGGTATACACCAATGACTCTATTCCTAGAGGTAATATCGAAATCGCGGCCAGTGAAGTGCCTACTCCTCGGATCAGTTAGAATTTCATGGCACCCGTTAACGATGTAAGTGATCTTGTACTTTTACCTTCTCGAATGATTCTGTAATCCATTAGACCACCAATAAGAGATGTCAAGAGTGGACCATGGAATACGTCCGCTACCTAGTTGCCAAGGGTCTCATTGGAGCCGACGCAATTCAGATTGTCCAATCTAAGCGTGATCCTCCAACCCATGGAATCGGCTTGAAACCCGTAGAGCGACGTTGAGATCAAAATATGTTGGAGTATGTGCAAGGGAAGTTGGTGCAAATAGAAGCGCTACCGTCCCGGTTTACACATTGAGCTACTTCAAGCAACGGGTGCTGCGTGTTCTAAAATTCTATAGTTTTATTTGAAAGGCCTAAAGTCCTTGCTGTTTTCCTATTATTTGCCCAACTTGAGGGTCGCAATACGTTTAGTTAGAGTTTATTGTGTTAGTAATGTTCTCTGTGATGTGTTCAACGTGCGTGCCCTTGATATTAATAAGTTGTTTTTTCCTGGCATGGAACCCCTTGAAATACAGTAGCACCAAGAGTCACAGCAGAAATCTAGTTTGCTTGCGTATGACCTTACTCATACAGAGCCCATTGCCATCGTGTATTCTGCAAAGACCATAAACTCCTCCATTCGTGGGCGTATACATTTGTCAATTAAATCTCGGCGCCATTCACCCTCATACCAACAGGTGTAAAGTGCTTTACAATATTCCCAATAGTCTGGATACCATCCCGCTTGCTCCCAATCGACAATAGCAAGAATTTGAGCTGGAGTGGTCGAAGACACAATAATATTTCCTCGGTGAAGGTCCCCATGAGTGAATTTGATCTCCCCAGTGTCCGGCAGCATGTCCCTATAGGGATCTTTGTATTTTAGTGATTCAGGAAATCGTAATCGGGGCAAGTAAGAAAGCCAGTCATTGAAATCTTTGATGTTCAAGAACGGACCGGTTGCTGGCTGTAATTGAAAGACAATATCTGGAAGATGCCGCCGATTAATGGATCCTGGAAAGAATCAGTTAGTATCCATTACAAAATTACTTTGCTTAGGCTTGGAGGCACACCGATGTACTTGTCAGAAGAATCCTGCTTAAGCTGGCGTAAAGAGCTGACAATTTGACGTAACTGATTGCAAATTGCCCTTTTATCCAAGCTATTGAGATCGTCCCAACGATCGTGCAAGGTTTGTCCTTGAATAAGCTCCATATAAATAAACACATAATTTTCGATGTCAATTCGCCAACCGAAAACTTCAGGGACAGGAATCCTGCCATCAAAGACCCTCTTAATCATCCAAAGACACTGAGCTTCCTCCACATTAACATAAGGGCCAAATTTGACGAGAAGATTGAGATCTTCAAAGACTACTGGCCGTGGCCGAGGGCTTGTAGACACGTCTTTTGACAATGCTCTCACTTGTGCTGGTGTTGGGAGGCGTCGGCCGGGATTCTTGAAAAACGCAGACTCGAGAAAGTCCATCTCTCGTTTGGTCACATCGGGTAAATGAGAGGGTGGAATTGCAAAAACCTTTGACATACTGTCTAATGGTTGTATCATAAGATTGTAGGCTGATTTCTAAATGTTGTTCCCCTCTTAGAAGTATGAACGAAGCTGTGTGGAGATTTCGTTGGTCCGCCCGAAATTAGTGACAACCGCACTGCTCCACTCAACAAAGAGCAGAACGGTAATTGGCTTGAGTGAGATGTGACAACGTCAAAAAGAAAGGAACACTAGGTAATATACCTACCGTACTAGTAATTACTACACAATACAATTCATTTTTTATATCATTTTTTACAACATATGTCTAAAAAATGCCTATTTAAAAATATATACTCCAAGACTATTATTCCAGAAGAACACGTTGAGGGGACTGTATCAGCGGCGTAAGGAAGAGTCACAGAAATGTAAGGTACCACCAAAAAGCCTGTTAAACCTATTAATGTGCTGCCTGTTGAGTGTGGCCTGGCCTAGGCTTAAAATATGTCATTGTGAGAAAATTATTTAAAATCTTGCTAGTTATAGATTATATAACAATAAGGGTATCTTTGCCAGTTAGTTTAGATAATGTTAGAGTATCTAGCTATGATATTTCAATAAGAGATAACTAGAATGTGTTGGAAGAAGTGGGTAGTTTTTGTTTTGAGGGAGCAACTACCATGAGCTTCGTCCTCAGGCACTCACTTCAGCTACCTCAGGAACCGAGGGAGTGTTGTTCGAGCAGCTCCTTAGATTAACAGAAGAACTAGTCTTCTACCTCTTAATGGTAATCTAGAGGAATCCCAGGGAGGTATTACTTCATAACTTGAAATAATCTAATATTTGTAAATCTTTTCTTCCAGACTGTCTTCCAAAAATATTGTCATGCATAATAGAGTCCCTACTCACCAAGCTTATATTATTCAGAAAACTGCTTGGAGATATAAAAAATCAAGTTATAGAATGCCCCTTTACTCTCCGGATCTTAATCCTATTAAAGATCTATGAGCAGTTATAAAAAGCTTGATTTATTAGAAGCTCTCAGAGTTAGAGAGGGCTCCAGATACAGTGGATTACTCGAAATAGCTACACTAGGTAGCGTAGGAAGTACCTAGGCAGCAGCTCTCTCTAGCCACCTCTAAAGAAGAAGAACAAAAAGAGTCCCTAATCCCTAACCACCCTTCTCGAACGTATTCTGTACTTCTTCTTTCTTCTCTCCTTCAACTAGTTTTTAGTGTGTCGAAAAACTATCTGGTTCTCCGTTTCCAGGTTGCAAGCCTTCTTCTTGCTTTTCAACCAAGTATCAGTAGTATGGCACCACACTCAAGTCAGAAGCCCGCAATATATTAAAAGCCGGTCTCGGTGATATTGCTAGATATAGCCAAAAACCAGACTAGCGGATGGGACAGTAAGCCGGAGCTCCGGTAAGAGACTGTTGGTTGGGAAATTGTCAACTCAAAGTGGGGAAATGGATCCATTTAATTCTGAGATACCTAGGTAAACCCGGGCCAGACTCACGTGCCACCTACCTAGGTAGCGGGGTGTCTTCAATAATAAAGACCCCCTTTCATATAATAATTATCATTAGAAGCTTGGGTAATAGCGTGTGTTCATTCTCTTGAGTTCGTTCTAACGAGACAAATCACACGTATTTTTCGACCAGAAGCTCGAAATGCCGGAAAATTACGGAGAATACCAAACGGAAATCTATGGCCAAGGGGCCTTGTTGGGCCTCAAGCCGAATGTCACAACTGACCCCCGTCTGCTCGAAGAGCAGGCGAAACAAAAGCTGAGTGAGCGTTCATTCAATTATGTCGCTGGTGGAGCCGGAGAGAAAGCTACAATGGACAGCAATCGCTTGGCTTTTCGTCAATGGAAGCTGTAAGCTAAAGTCTTGACCCCTTCAAACTCAAAAAGAAGCTTCATTAAGCAAAAATAACCCCTCGTCCATAGAATTCCAAAAATGTTGAAAAATGTAAGTGCATTACTAGCCTTGTGAATTCGTTCAATATTGTGTGCGTGTATGGTTTTGGGATAAATTACGAACCCTTTGTGCTCTTTATAGATGGAAAACCAGGATCTTTCTGTAAACCTCTTCGGGCAGGAATATCCTACGCCTCTAATCATGGCACCAATTGGCGTCCAAAGTCTGTTTCATGAAGACAAGGAAACAGGCCTTGCAGAGGTGTGTGCGGAGGTTGAAATTCCATACATCCTCAGTACCGCCAGTACTAGCTCAACCGAGGAGGTGGCAGAGGCAAATGGAGATGGGAAACGTTGGTTTCAACTCTATTGGCCAAGTGACGATGAAATCACACTTTCCCTTTTGAAACGAGCAAAAGAGAATGGATTCTCCGTGCTTGTTGTCACGCTGGATACTTGGTCTCTAGCCTGGCGCCCAGCGGATCTCGACAATGCTTACATTCCGTTTATTCGGGGTGTTGGTACGCAAATTGGATTCTCTGACCCAGTATTCCGTGCCAAGTTCGAGAAAGAAACTGGTTCAAAGGTAGAAGAAGATATCGTTGGCGCATCTAGAGCCTGGATTGGTGATGTTCTCTCAACCACACCCCACACCTGGGACCAGATTGCTTTCTTACGGAAAAACTGGGATGGTCCCCTTGTTTTGAAGGGCATTCAACATGTAGATGATGCAAAACTTGCTGTCGAAGCCGGCTGCGATGGCATTGTTGTTTCGAACCATGGAGGTACGTCATTACTAATGGAAAAAGCAAATCCCAACTGTTCTGACTGTCCATAGGCCGCCAAGTTGATGGAGCTATCGGCTCGTTAGAAGTCCTACCCGAAATAGTTGACGCAGTTGGTGACAAACTAACTGTTTTGTTCGATTCCGGAATTCGAACTGGATCTGATGTTATCAAGGCGCTCTGCTTGGGCGCAAAAGCAGTGTTAATTGGCCGACCAGTTATCTATGGCCTCTCCATTGATGGGAAGAACGGTGCTAAGTCTGTCATAAGAGGTCTCTTGGCCGACCTGTGGCAGAGTATGTCGTTAGCAGGGATTTGCACAGTGGCGGAATGTACACGCGATAAGATCAGGAAAATCCTATATCCTGGTGATGTAAAGGCCATGTTGTAAATATCCCCTGAGAGTGGGTAGAGTATTTGGAAACACCTTTTAACTTGACTTTATGTTTGCATAAAAAGAGGGGTGATAAATTAAGCTTTGTATATCATATCTTGAGACGCTTTACTTCTATTTTAATTTTGAATTTGTCCTCCGGATGTGTTGAAAAGGGTCTGGAGAATTAACACTAACAATTTGTTGGGGAAACGGAAAATCACATGTCAAAGCGCCCAACAGTCCCCCCTAAAACGATGATCATCGCTAGCGACTCATGTATGTCAGAAGCTGAGTCTTCTGACTGAGGTCACGCCTCTATTCTTAAGTAATACTTACCTGCCTCGAAGATACTGCTTCAACCCTTCATCCCAGGTTTAATCTATAGCTGTAAGACTAATTTTGCAGGCTTAAACGAGGCGACTTCGGCCTACCGTCAATGGCTCGAAATGTCTAGGCTACTAGGCTTTGGACCAAACTGGAAACAGGACGATGTTGAAAAAGCAAACTCAAATAACAGTGGCAACTCTAGCCATGTGCCCCAAGCTGCAGGCACAACACTTCTCCCACGACCGGTCGCTTCAATTGTTTCGCTTATAACGCATTCAACCTCTCTTTCCCTTCGTTTAGGGTCTTTCTTCGGAGGGGTTGCTCTAGATGGTGCAAGGGTCACAACATTGACCGGTCTAGAGCTTAGTCGAGCAGTGATCGAAGGGATTCTAACTAGAGCTGGACGCGATGTTGCAATCCGGAGTAGCGGAAGTCATGGAAGAGCAGAGGCGGAATCTATCCTCGAACGAAGTGTAAGACTTATCTCAAATAATTTTATATCCTAGGACTAATTAAAGATTTAGCTGGCAATACTGCATACATCTGTAACATCTGCATCATTTTTTGCGGCTGCTACATTCCACTTCTCTTCAACTACACTCTCGTCTGCTGCCAACATGTCTCAGGCGCTTTTGTCGACTCTTGATGCTATTCTTGGGTCCACTGAATCGTCTAGGGCGATTGCTGCAATAATAACTTTGATAAGGAAAGAGTTTAAAGACTCAGGCTCTGAGCTTGGAACCGACAAAATTGGCGTCGGTGATCTATTAGTTGGGACTGTTGGTTTTGCACTGCTCCAGCGTTGGGGGAGGAAAAACACGGAAAGACACATACGCATGAGTAGCGGAGATGAAACTGTATGGGATGTTGTCATTTTGGATAATGGCCTCCGAGCAGATGTTGTTGAAATGGACCAGATAAGTCCCACAAATGATCATCGCCATAACCCGAATAATGAATCCAGCCGATCGTCATTCATATCTCCAGGGGCAGATGAGGAAATTTTTGATGCAGTCCAGCGCCCGACAAGTCTGGTTGATAATATTGATTCACCGTGCATATTACTTCCAGAAAACCAGCATCAGGCATCCGATGAGGATATTCGCCGATATATCATGAAGCAACTTCCGCATGGTTGCCGTGCATCTATCAAAACTGATTTTGTCACAGCAAGAACAATCACTGTGGATGTTTATGATGACGACAGCGGAGATATTTCAGCACCTCCCGGTACCATAATTGTTGAGGAAAGATTTCATAACGACCCCAGTAATATCAACAAAGCCAACAATAGCCTTCAGCTTCCGAAACACACGATCATATTCCGCACAGCGTTTAATAGGACACAAAGTGCCGACGTCAGACCACCGTCGAGACAAGCCATCGGTGTTAACGAGGAGAGCCTGGAGCAACAGGGAGCAAACTGTCGACGTGTCCGTGATAATAGTAGGACACGTCCTTCTTATAAAGAACCTAGTACTTCATTTAACAACAAAGATAAAGATATGAAGTTTCAAAGACTCGATTCCAGCGGCAACATCACCCAAATACCAACGAACGACAAGGCAAACCAAGTAGCTTTGGAGACCACTTCGAAAAGCACACTTGGAAAAGGACCACTGACTAAGATCGCTCAGAAGGTGAGGTCAAGCGCTGGTGAAAAAAGTGATCTTAATAACAAGCGGTCCACGTTGCGACTACCTTTTGAAAAGTCCAACGCAGTCTTTGCTTCTGGAAGCCCAGCACCCCACAATAAGACACACAAAGGGTCATCTCCCGGAAAGGAGCCGCACTCCCTTGGTCATAACAAAATAAAGCAACAAGGGAAGGCTAGCAAGGCTCCAACATCTTCTGGAAGCAGGCCTTCTTCGCCTGTAGCGAATCGTGGTTTGCCGAGGACCCCTTTACAAGATACCCGAATAAGGCCTAGCTCTTCATCAACACCAACACATTATCTTAATAGACATGATTTTCCAACTGGCAGAGATCCAAAAGCCGAGTATTACGATGTACATGAAAAGAACCAGGAATCCTACATAGCCCAAGCTGATGCTTACTCGGGTACGCGTTCCTCCTCTCCAACCGCGATGAGAACCCATATGCGCAGCAGCAGTTCAATGTCACTCACAAGATCAGAGGCGGATACAACCTTTTCTATTCATAATGACAACCGACCGGGATCTTCGGCTTTCCACAAAAGATCAAAGTCAATCTCATCGAGTGTATATTCTCTAGCCACAGTGGGGTCAGAAACTTCCCTCATACTGGCCCACCGCTCTCGAAAGAGCCCATACTACGATTCATCAACCATTCAAGCACTTAATCGAGATGGCCTTATTCCAGGCATCTTCCCACAAAAGCATTTTGTACAAAACATAAGACGATTTTGTCGATTTGCATCCGCCTCATATGGATCTAATGCGTTAAAAGTCATGGGCGTACCGCAAACACCAAAAGCCCCCCAATATGAAGATATTGAGAGTCAAGAGCACCACGACTTTTCAGACCACACTGGACTACCTGCATCCACTATCCTTCTTTCGTCCTTTGTTGACCATGCGGGTGGGTCCAACGCTGCTGGAGAGACTGAGAGCGGCGTTCCCCTGGTGCATTATTTATTTTTAGACCACGAATCGAAAGCTGTAGTTCTCGCAATAAGGGGTACCTGGGGCTTTGAGGATATTTTGACAGACATGACATGTGACTACGATGATCTCGAATGGCAGGGGAAAAGTTGGAAGGTGCATAAGGGGATGCATGCCTCTGCCAAACGCCTTTTGAGGGGTGGAGGAGGCAGGGTCATGATCACGATGAAAGCCGCTCTGGAAGAGTTTCCGGACTATGGTGTGGTACTATGCGGCCATTCGTTAGGTGGAGGGGTGGCAGCACTTCTAGCAACTATGATATCTGAGCCTAATGATGAAGCATCGGGAACAGCATTTACAACGGCTTCAAACACTGGCGGACAGCTTATGCTCACAAGTAGCGCAAGCGATGATCGCAATGATTTTCCTTACTATCTCCCCTCTGGACGGCCTATTCATGTATATGCGTATGGACCTCCGTCAACCGTATCCCCCTTTCTACGACACGCAACACGGGGATTGATAACCACAATTGTAAATGGGCAAGATGTGGTGCCAAGTCTTTCCCTGGGAATCTTGCATGATATGCAGACAGTGTCGCTTGCATTCAAAAGTGACATCTCTGAAGCTAAATCTCATGTACGGTATCGAGTTTGGGAAAGTTTGCGGCAAAGCATACTAAACAAATTCTATGTCAATGAACCACCGATGCTTGTGCATGCGGGTGATGGGGTGGGTGAGGATGCCTGGGCATGGAAGACGCTTACAACCCTGAGGGAGTCGATGCGCGCACCTAAGCTATTACCTCCAGGAGAAGTATTCGTAGTCGACACTATGCGGGTTCTTCAACGGAGCGCTTTCACTTCTGGAATAGGTGAAGATGGATATCCACGGCTAGGACGGCCTGCAACCAGGGTACAATTAAAACTCATTCGTGACATAGAAAGCCGATTTGGAGAGCTGCGGTTCGGTTCTGGAATGTTTAGTGATCACAATCCAGCAAGATACGAGGCTAGCCTTGCCGCTCTTGCGCGCAGTATTTTGGATGATTAATGTGCTATGATTATTTTTGACTTGGATATGGCGATTGCATCTATACACCGGATAAAGACCATGCTTTTCTTTTTTCTTTTTCTTTTTTTATCAACAATTTGATATTCTTCCTTTTCTGCTATAGGCCTGGTTTGGGGGGACATGAGTGCGGGAAACGATGAGCATCTTGCTAGTATAGATTCGACTATACAATTTTAAATAAAGTTAGACGAGAAGAACCACACTTAGTTGAATAGATCTCTAGTAAATATACTCCACAAAAAGGCGACAAATACCATCGAAATTTGCTCACATTCAAATAAAATGCGATAAGTGCGTGGTCTTGCTTTATGCTTCTACTATATCCTTTTTGGGTGTGCATTCACTTCCTTGTCATTCCTCGTCATAGATTGACAAGGGATAACACCGCAGGGGCCCATTTGGCGTAGTAGCAGAATTTCCACATTAATATTAGGTTGGGTATTAGGAGCGGTAATAAGGAGCCCAACACCTGGCAACCAATGCGCCAATGGAGGCGGGATAGTAGTGGGTGATTGCGCTGGATCGCTGAGTATGATGGACTCGCTTTTACGCCCCAACTTTGGATCCAAGTCGACAGAGACAAGGACATCAACCAACTCATTGAGTCCCGGTCAGTGTATGAGATGGCTAGGCTTTGGTGTTATTTGAGCTCAAAACTAAGTTGAAAAAAGCAGGGTGCAAATACCATCTTCTCCATCTAGCTTTGTCCTTATTTCAATCCATGATCCATCATTGCGGTGGTCCTTTCTTTGAATTATCGAGACCTTTTCGTTTCCGTTCTTCAATTCTAGAATCTAAATCGCGGATCTGCTTTTCAACGAGCTCTTTCTTTGCTAGTAGATTCTGTCGTGTACTCTGGAGAGAGGTAATACGCTCGTCAATTGTAGTTTCTCGGGACTTTTGGACTTGCTAATATTCACAAAAAAAAAAAAAAAAAAAAAAAATTAGTAAAATGAACTCCATCGTAAGCCAAGTTTGAATATCACACCTGGGAAACTTCTTGTCCGGTTTTTACCCCGGCTCCATAGAGTGTACCAGCAATTGTTATTGATGTCACAGCAGCGGTTAGGACAAGACGTTTGATTTTCTGAGGTGAAGCCATGGCAGACACAATGATAGGCTATTGCAACAAACAGGGGTTCTGATTTACAGAATAGGACCTTCTCACAATGTTTTACTAAGTTTATTGTCAAGCTCAGGTGTGCCTGTAGACCTCAAAAAGTGGCTACAAGACGGGAACTGTCAAAACGTACCGCCTTCCTAAAGCAAATAAAGATTGCTTGGATCAAGCGCGTCGCGTCTATCCGCGTCAGATCTCAAGCCGGTAACAAAGGAAGAGGTCTTCACCCTCACTTCCAAATGCACTGTGGGTGCAGTGAGGGAGTCAAATCTATCAAAGATGTCTCCAAACTCAAAAATTCCTCGTCGTCGGCAGTGGTCTGAGGAGGATGATGACTCTAACGAGTCTTCTTCGCGGTCTTCTCCAGACCCCGCATCCGCAGTGCAACCCCCCACAAGTAGCAGCAAGCGTCCTCGACTAGAAACTCATTCTCAAGCAGAAGAGTATATTTATAGTACGGAAGATTCCTCTTCTAACAACGATGAAGGAAGTGGTGAAGAAGAGGCAGCTACAGAAGTTGCCAACTACGGTCCAACTCACAGATTACCAACCATCTCAAATGGCGATCGAGAGTCTTCCACCAGTCAGGAATCTTACAAGCCTGGTGCTATTGTGCGCATCAAAGTTACTGATTTTGTGACCTACACATCTGCTGAATTCTTCCCCGGCCCGAAACTGAATATGGTCATCGGTCCTAACGGTACCGGAAAGAGTACCCTTGTCTGTGCAATTTGTCTAGGTTTAGGCTGGGGCCCCCAGGTATGAAGAGTCCTAAATTATGCTTCTTAAACTTAGTTAAAGATGTTTCAAATACTAAATGGTGGCTTGTACGCTTTTACCCCTTTACTGTAGCATCTTGGACGTGCAAAGGACCCCGGCGAATTTGTCAAACATGGCTGTAGAGAGGCGACCATCGAGATCGAGCTTGCAGGCGGTTCGAAATTCCCACAAAACCCCATTGTATCCCGAACAATCAAACGCGATGGCAACAAAAGCACATTCACATTGAATGGGAAATCGGCCAGCCGTTCCCAAGTACTCAAATTTGCCCAGTCCTTCGCTATTCAGATTGATAATCTATGCCAATTCCTCCCGCAAGATAAAGTCAGCGAATTTGCCGCTCTTACACCGGTCGAACTACTCGTCTCAACACAAAGGGCGGCTGCTGGATCCGAAATGGTTGAATGGCATGACAACTTGAAAAGCTTAAGAGCCGAACAGAAAGCCCTTCAGACAGACAATGGAGCAGATTTAGATTTACTAACAAATCTTGAAAATCGACAGGAGTTGCAGCGAGCAGATGTTGAGAGAATGCGCCAAAGGGCCGAGGTCAAAAAGGAAATCGAAATGCTGGAACTCTGCCGTCCTATGATTAAGTATCAAGAGCTCCATCAACGTCACTTGGAACTGAAGGAAGAGAAAAATGCCTGCAAGCTTGAGCTTGAGGTTTGTCAGAAAGAATTAGAGCCTGCATTGAGGTCTGTCAATAAGAAGAAAGACTATTGTGACAAGCTGGAACAGGTGATCAAACATAAAAAGCGAGGCGTGGATGAGGCAAACCGAGCTACGTCCGGGATTAAGAAAAAGCTCGAGCAGTACGAAGACTCTATGAGAAGTTTGGACGCCCAGATTGATGCCGAAAAGAAGAATGGAGCGAACACAAGGCAAGAGGCGAGCAAAGTTCAACAGACTATCAACAAACTCAAACGCAGTTTAAATGACGAAAAACCAGTAGATTTCGACGTCGACTGGTACAATGAACGAATCGTGAGTATAATCGAAACTCGGGTACACTTCTTGCTTACTAATTTCATAATAGAGAGAGAAAAGAAGGCAAATCCGAGAGATTGAGGAACAGGCTAGTCAAATAAAAGACGATCGCACTCAACTAGGCGCAGCCTTAAAACAGAAAATCGGCAGCTTGAAGCAGGCACAGCAACGACTTCAAAGCCTTGACTCTCAATCTGGACGACAGGAAAATAAGCTGAACGAAGCTTCTTCTGATACCTTTAAAGCCTACAAATGGGTCTTGGAAAATCAACACAAATTTGAAAAGGAGGTTTTTGGGCCCCCCATTGTCACCTGCTCAATTAAAGATCCCAAATACGCAGACGCTATCGAATCGCTATTTCAACGAACGGACTACCTAGCATTCACCGTTCAAAGTCGCAATGACTTCAGGACGCTACAGCGAGCCTTCAATAGGGAGCTACAGGTTAATGATGTTAGTATCAGGACATCCACCGCCCCTCTAGATAGCTTCCAGCCTCCTTTATCAGATCACGAACTCGGAGAACTAGGGTTTGATGGATGGGCTAAAGATTACCTCAATGGCCCAGAGCCTATCATCGCACTGTTCTGTAGTGAGAACAGGCTCCACCAAACACCCATTAAGCTTCAAGATATATCTGAAGAAGTTTATACAAGGATGGAAAACAGTCAGGTCACTTCTTGGGTGGCAGGGCAGCAAAGCTATCTCGTCGTGCGACGACGAGAATATGGTCCGAGCGCCACTTCAACCAGAGTCAGACAGGTTCGACCGGCAAAGGTGTGGAATTCTCAACCAGTGGATGCATCAGCAAGGGAGGGAATTCAGCGATCCATTCTAGCCCTTACGGATGAAAAAAATGAAGTGGAGAATAGAATAGAAGCCGACAGAGCTAGACTTACCCAGCTGGGTGATGATCATGCGGAGTTAGATCGAGAAAGAGTCAGTGGCTCCCTATGTTTCTTCTGTATACTACATATTCATTAACATTGCGACAGGTTGAATTAGAACGGGAAAAGAGCGATAAACAAACCGCCCTTACAAATTTCAAGGCAATTCCAGAGCGGATTCGTGAGTACCACCACAATTCGTTCAGTCTACTCTAGTATGTTTCTCTACTTTTAACACTCGTTACAGGCATTCAAGAAAAAAAGCAAAGGGATTTTCAACAGTTCTTCGACGACATTAGAACTAGGGTGATCGAGATTCGTAACCAGCAGGATGAGTTGTCAATAAAAAAAGCAGAGGCGACCCTTGAATACGCTGTATGTCCCCACTCCAAACTAGGTTATGAAAGAATGTTTACTAATCGGTGTAGGATGCGGTTGAAACCCTATATAAACTTGAAGAGGAATTGATTAGACTACAAATCCAACACATCGAAGCAATATCAGATCGGGAAACCTTAATAACGCGCAGTGCTGAGCATCAGAAAGTCTTGCAAGACAAGGAGGCTGAGCTAAAACAGAAAGTTGAGGAATTTGCCGAGGCAACAGATGCAGTCAAGAAGTCATATCCAGAGGCAGAGAAGATTGCCAAACTTTCCAAACGCAAGCCAGAACTTGCAGAGCTACTCAAATCAATCCACGGGCAGTCGTCTGACCAGTTCGAGGCTAGTATCGACTCCAAAAAGGCTCAGCTGGAATTCACACAAGGGGGCAGCACCAGTGTAATCCAGGAGTTTGAAGAGCGCGAACGACAAATTGCGAAACTGCGCACGAAACTCGCCGATTTCAAAAACCAACTAGCGGAGTATACACATGCTATTAACGAAATACGAGGGAAATGGGAACCGAAGTTGGATTCCATTGTGAAAAATATAAATGATGCATTTGCAGACTCATTTGCCCGGATTGGTTGTGCTGGACAAGTTTCATTGGATAAGCCAGGTGATGGGGAAGGTCCAGATGGGCAATCAAATGGAAACGATTTTGACCAATGGTCTATCCAGATTCATGTCAAATTTCGTGAGAACGAAAGTTTGTCTCTCCTCGACTCCCACCGACAATCTGGTGGGGAGAGAGCTGTTAGCACAATTTTCTACCTCATGGCCCTGCAATCTCTATCAGCCTCCCCATTTCGTGTTGTTGACGAGATCAACCAAGGAATGGACCCGAGGAATGAACGAATGGTCCACGAGCGCCTAGTTGATCTTGCTTGTGCCCCTAGTGAAAGTGGCAGTGGAGGGGGACAATATTTTCTCATCACTCCCAAGCTACTCAGTGGGCTGGCTTACAAACCAGGCATGAAGGTTCTCTGCATCGTCAGTGGTGAACATATGCCCGATGATCATAATTTGCTTGATTTCCGTCGGGCTATGAAGACCATGACCACTATCAGGAATAGTATTAGTGGTGGCGCAGGAGGAAGAGCGATTGACAATGGAATTCCCCAAAAGAATGCCATTTATGCATGATATGTCTGGATCTCTTAGCAAATGCCCCTTTGGTTTTTTCTTTCTTTCTTTTCTTTCTACCCCCTCGATGTTTGTGTACCTTTCAGGGGTGGTGCTTTATTTAATTTTTTTTTTGGAAGAGTTGGGGTTATGTCTATACATGGTTTCTTCTACTCTACATCTTTGCGTCTCTCTGTGAATAGCAGTGCCCTGTGATACCTAATTTAATGACAAGATATGAAGATGATTATTCATGTTACTATAATCTATAATTGTAAATAGTAGAACACCTTGCATTAATTACAAAAAAACCAAGAATCCTACAAAATTTAAGTTGGATTATGATATTACTAAAGTATTATTACATGTAAAGCTAAGTACCTTAGGTTAGTTAACTGGTTATTATAAGATCTGATAAAGTATTAAAAAGAGTAATATTATTTATTATATCGATGGACTTTATTCATTGCTCTTCTATCTCTCTCTATAATGTGCTTCATAAAGTAGCTATTAATGTCCTAAAAATAAATTTAAGTTCTTTTTTTCTATTTTTCTCTCTTGGAAGTTTTCATGTATATAGAGTATAGTAGAGTAGATATGTTAGTTTCACAGCATCAGTCATGATACAACACATATATCCTTTATGTATGCTTGCATAGATCCTCCAAATAAGGAAAGATAGTGGCAAGAGCAGGTCGGATATACACATTTTGGTTTTCAGGGTCATGTCACATCATAGAACAAAGGAAATGATGAAAAATGACACAAAAATAAAAACGTGCTCGGGCATGTTGTAATGGTGGAGAAAGGTTAAAGAAAAAGACAAAGGAGAAGAAAGAAATAATAAGAAAAAAAAAGACCCTTTTGTATATATAAGACGCCAATTTCCATACCGTAAGAGAAACCTTTTTGTTCTCCCGGTTCCCAGACCTGACCTTCTGCCAGTGACGCCCTTGATCCTCATAAAAGGGGAGAAATTAATAATAAAAAAAAAAAAGAATTTCATCCAACTGTACATGAAATGTATATTCATTCCACAACACCTAAACCTTGGGTTTCCCAGTGTATAAAAAGAAAACAGTTATATAGAAAGACAAAAACAGGAAAGGGTATCATAAAAAAGGTCAAGACAATCAATGCAACAAACGGCTATGTTGTTTTTGGTTTTTGAGGGGGGTTTATCCTCTCCTTTTCTCGTTGGAGGTATTATTTGTATGGGACTCGAATTGCTCGGATTCCTCTTCTATATTGGTATTTAGGAAAAGGGTGATTGTGGGCCTCGAGTTTGAATAAGTGAGAAGCCGTGCCAGATATTTTGTCTTTTCGAGATGACGGGGTGAGTTTTTTTTTTTTTTTTTTTTTTTTTTTCCTTTATACCATAGCAGCTGCGACTGGTCGACCAGTATGACAGCCACGTTCATGGCGTTTCATGTTGCTTCGTACACTGAAAGCCTTTCCACATCCAGCATGCGTACAACGGAATGGCTTCTCGCCAGTGTGACTGTGAGAGTGAATGCGCAGGCTTGATGGCCTAGAGAAGGCCTTGTGGCATGTGCGGCAGATATATCGGTCATGGTTTTGTTGATAAGGTGTAGAGCTAGAGGGAGGAAAATAGTGGTGATGTTGCCAAGCTGGTGTGACAGGAGAAATCATTTGTTGGTGCGTAGTGGTTGGTGGTGGAACACTGGCTGTGCTTTGATAGGTGCTCGAGGATGATGGTCGCTGATAATATAGAGAAGAAGCGGACGGCTCAATGGGGGATGAATAAGAAGCGACACTTGGAGCAGGCGAAGCGTAGGGGGCATTTGGCATGTGTCCGACAGAGCCTTGACTGGAGATTGATGATCTATCAGTCGGGCTGGGTAAAGTGACTGGCGGTTGAGGGTACTCGGTCTTGATTGTTGTACAGTTGGTGGCACTGGCGGACAGAGATGCGGAAGGAGAATGACCAGTGCTGTGGAATCCAGAACCAGGTCGTAGTGGGGGAGTTGGTGGCATGCATACTTGAGGGGCCGATGCAGTTGAATCAATCGAGGCGCGGGGGTCTAGTTGTGTTGGCGGGCTAAGTCTTTGGCGTTCTATATGGACTGTTAGTCTTGTTCCTAGCCTTGGGAAGGCTACCATTTATCAGGAACCCTAGGAGGCCATACTAGCTGGGTGCGACGGAGGGGCATTATCTGCACGGTCGAGAAGAGCAGAGATCGAGGGAAGAGAGCACCTCGGGGACTTGTCTTCGACCAGTGGTGGGGAGAGGGGTGGTTGCGGAGCGCGGGAAAAGGATGGATAGAATGATCCAGTGGGCATAACAGGAGGACTGTAGGATGGGCGAGACTTGACAGTGAGGGCCGGATTGGGACCCGGAAGGGTGATGAGACTTGCGAGATCCATGATGCTCTGAAGGATAGCGGATATTGATAGAGGTATAGATCGGTTGTTTGAGAAAGTCGATGAGTAGATGGATGATGAGGAAGTATTAAAAAGTATGGCTCGACGGAACCATATATGAGAGGATACTGAACGTCCGAACCGAAACCAATCCCGGATAGAGTGGGGGAAGAGATGGAACAGGGGGGGATTGGATGAGGTTTATAGTCCACGAGAAAGGAAGCCAGAGATGATTGAGGATTGCTGGTAGAAGTGGGGAGCAGCAAACTTAGGCGCAAGACGAAGAATTAAAAAAAAAAAAAATAATAATAATAATAAGTAAAAAAGAAAAATAATTAAAAAGAAAATAAATAATATTATTATCCCAACACTACTAATTAAAACAAAAAAAAAATTTAGATAAATAAAAAAAAATAAAGATAAAAAAAATAATAATAACTATTATTATTATAATTATAATTATTACTAGGAGGATCAGTCCAAGGTTAATTATAGCCGGGTGGTAGAATTCCGCCCTAGTGTAAAATGAGAGTGGAGGTTAAACTGATATGGAGCCGAAGGGGGGGGGGAAAGAGAGAGAGAGTCTACGCGAACCTCACCAGCGTCGATTATAATGAAGCTGATGCTGGAGATGATTAACTCTACTATACCTAAGATGGCGGTATTCTGGCGATTCCCTGTCCATCGGTATGGTAAGGGTCTGTAATGAATTTTCCCGAGTCCGCAGTGGCCAACTTTGCTCTCGATTCGCTTCGACAAGGGCTGATACCTCCGTTCCAAAGCTTAATTAATGACCAGTGGATCGGTACACGCGATGTCTTTCACTGGTGTTTTTCTTTTTTTCCTCTGGTTTCTGGTTTCTTTTCATTTTAATTTTAATTTCCACACCATACACTCCCCCCCCTTCCCCCTAGGAAAAATACGATCCCCCCCCTTTTTTTATACACTAGGATGATTGACCATTAGTTAGGTCCTTTTTAGTTTAGTTGTTGAACTTGACCAGAACTAAAAAAACGTGCAGCATTTTCACTCCTCATCCTGCATACCCTGGCAGAATGACGGAAAAGTTATTGGTCAACTATGATATTTTTTTTTATTGTCCTCCATCTTAGCACATGGAAATTACAAACATGAAATATTATTAGGATCAAGGACTGTTACTGAATTTTAAAGGCGAATAATCCCGCATCTTTCAACTTTTTATTTTTTAATTCTCCCCCGGAGGAATAATATTTTTGTAAATTAAATGTTACGTCCCGCTGTACCAACCCCATGGAAAGTTAGACACAGAGGTAAAATTTAATTTATCACGAAGAAAAGGAAAGAAAGAAAGAATAATAAAAATAACATAAAATATCCAAGGCGACCAGTCAACAGCCTCGTCCAGAGATCGGTAGACAAACGGTACTTTTCGGGGGCTCGGCTACAGTAAGTCTCGCGCTAGTGCAGATCCACGGACACCTTTCCTCGTCCATCATGCGCCCAGCAGCAATCAATCATCGATCATCATTAATCATGGGGACGAAAAAAACCCACGCTCTCCAATCCGTGGTAATCCCACCTCCCCAGAAAAGGGACTAGAGTCCGGTATTGATTACCAGACTGTGGTATTGTTGATTGTCGGGATGGGTCTCGACGGCCGATCTCGACGAGGCGACTGGCTGGCCACCCTATCGCTCTGGTTTTACCTGTCACAACGATCCCATGCCCCATTAACGGCTGATCGTTGCCGCACGATCACGCATTGCTGAGAACCTGATCTCATGTTCCAACAAGAAACCAACCGTAGCAGTGCAGATCCTCTTGTTTCGGGCCTGGGTAAGCGTCAAATCGTCTGTATCTTCATTTTTCCACGGATGATGATGGTGATGATGATGATGTTCCTCAGATCCAGCCCGAGGATCATTGCCTTTGTTAATTCTACCTTTTCCACTTTCTTAATCATATCCATACTTATATTATTGCTATTATTATTTTTACATCGAGAGGCAAATATGATCATCGTTGGCCAGTGTTACCCTCTTTACGACCTCTTGACGTTTCCCCCCCCCCCCTTCTCCTCCACGAGTTTGAAGCGTAAACCGGGGGTGCGCATAAGGAATCAAAAAAGGAAAAGAAATTCAGGGCAAAACTGACTCTTCTCGGATTGGAAGTGTCTCCGTATTATTTTTCCAACTATCGTCAACCGAGCCTCTGGAGCCGGATGGCAGCTCTTGCTTGGACTAGGGCCGACCCAAAGCTGCCTAGGCCATCACTCCAGGAAGGGAATCTGGGAACGATTTCCATCCTTTGCATCCTTCGCTTGGGGCCAAAGGGACCTAGTGCACAAAAGGAGCCGGAAATTATCGTGGTGCTGTTGACCAACGAGAAAAAAGAAAACAAGAAAAAAGAAAAGAGAAAAAAAAAAGAAAGTGGCAGAGAGGTGAGGCACTAAACCCAGACGGTCTATCACCCTGATCCAAGCCCAAGACCGTCCCACGGACCTACCTACAGAGGACTAGGGAGGGATCAGTTAGGGAGTGGTCTACTACTCTTCTAGCCAAGGACAGTGATCCGTCTGATATCATTCTTTTGCTTGGAATTAATAGGCTTTGCAGAATGGAGAAATAACCGTCCAAGTAATTATACAAGGGGTGACAACAGAGGAATGGAAAATAAATAAATGAAAACAAAACGGAAAGGAGGGAGAGAAAAAGAAAACAAAAGGAAAAAAGGCATGGATTGTACCAGGTATCTTGAACTTCCCAACTCATGACCGCCCAGTCGTAGCATGATCAATAACTGGAATAATTGAAAGACCCCCTCCATAAACAGACGATTATGAGAACCGATGTCCTTATTGACTTCTAAAAAACAAAATAATAACACACGGGATCACTGTTTGCTCTCTCAACGCAGCACACCCATTACTACTACTACTAACATCAACGAAGAACTATCATCTTGAGGAACAGGACCATCAAGAAGGATTCCTTTCCCCAATTTCCCTTCCATTAGGATCGGCCTTTAGATCCCCCAGCTAGAGTCGCCTAGCCAGAGTAGAAGCTTGAAGACATGATCCACACGTTCCTTAGTCCATCGTTTGACACTGGCGTGATCCTTGGGAGAGGTCTTGGCTCCACCCAAGTTCTTGTGCACATGCGATGAATGCCTCGGCGGGGAGAAGATGCCAAAAAGGCAAAGCGCCTCTCCCCGAAGTTAGCGAGAGACCAAGAATCCAAGGGTGATCACCAAGACATCTATCTTGTTCCCGCTACATGATGGGGTCATGATCATCCATTTGGTTCGGTTCAGGTTTCCTACAGAGGGAATTCCATGGTAGGATCATTTATTTTACTTGATAGCGAGGAGTTTAAGAGACTTTGCCCCTCCTTGAGCAAAGACGATCATTCCTAAGTCGTATTTGTGTCTCTTACGAGTTTTCTTTTTCTTTCTTTTCTTACTCGACCGACCATGAAAAATCCAGCGATTTGCCAAGAACGATTCTATTAAGTCGGGAGGGGCGTTGTTGCGTATTCACAGGGCTGCTGTCGAATGAAGTAATGTCTCCGTCCGCCTGTCTCTCGGATCGGATGCCGGAGTGGCATTCAAAGGGTGAGAAATGGATCAAAACAATATCTATCAATACGCCGTCGCATCAAAGCTGAACTAACTAACTAACTATGTAGGAGTATCGTTGTGCCACGCGTAATCAAGACTAAATTAATTAACATCAGGGCTTTGCCTTCTCAATACACCGGGTCGCTGCCGGAGGAATGACCAAACAACAAAGGAGCGAATGGGAGAGAAATTTTCTCGTCAGCAAGAGGACCCAGTTCCATGTGGCCCCATGCCCAAACTCTAATAAACGAGATGAAAAGTCTCGTGGAAGCGAAGCTTACTCAAGCCAATCACGAAGCTGGGGGCCTGCCGGGTGGGTTTACCAGATGGGTCTGTCTCTGCCAATTATGCGTGCATCCAACAATGGATCTGTGGGCGGCAGGTCACGTCGTCCACAGGAGATATCTTCCTGATGGTTTATGAAGCTTAGATAGAGTGTCATCATTATTATTATTACTATTCTACGCGACCTGGGAACTTGAAACTCTGGGCAAGCTCCTGTGGAATAGTTCTAGACCTCTAGAAACCCCAAAAAAACACTTGATGATACCAGAAAAAAAATAAAACTGTGGGAAATTGCGCAGTATCCCAGATCCTTGGTCCAGGGTGGTACAAAGGTGGCTCTGTGTAACTTGCAAAGGAGATAATGGCTGACGAGACAATTCCACCTCGCTCTTCCAACCGTACTAACCTGTCATTGGCCGTCAAAGATAGAGTTGTATGTGTGTGACACAGTGTCACCCCTTTCGGCACCCCCCCTGGAGACGATAAGGAGGCAACTTTGGTATGCGCAGAATGAATAATTAAAACAAAAGAGTGTACCTATCAAGGAATGTCAAAATGTAAAAGACAATTTTGATAATCCCCCTTAATAAACTGGTACCACTACTATTACTACTATTACTACTCTCTATCAATACGAAAAGTTACTCAGGTCGAGGCCGCTCGATCCACACACAGCTTTGAAAGTTCCGCGAACCGAACCGAGCTGAGGATTTTCCCTTCGTTTTCCCCCCTTCGGATCGAAAGGGTGATCATCAACCATGACCTTGGGTTCAAGGATTCCAGAACCAACTTCGAAAGGGGAGGAGACCAATTGCGTACGTGTCTAAGATTAGGGGGGGACCTCACCACACACTAAGAGAGCCACAATAATAACCTTGGTTCAGAGAATAGGCTCCTCCCATGGATAACAACAGGACTTAGTTAGTTCCACCCAACAACAATGTAATAATACGCTCAATACGTTTTCTGGAGTTATTATCATAATAATTATCATGTTTTGTTGGTTGAGATTATTATGTTTTTAGCTTTGAACTGCCGACCTCGCTTAGATTCATGTATCATTATTATGAATCGTCAAATGTTATTATTCTTTTTTTTTTCTTTTTTTTTTAATTTGATCTTTGAAAAAAAAAAAAAAAAAAAGAAAGATAACTAAGATTATTTTAGATTGAACCATGATATTCATGTACCAAAGAGGAAAGGGGAACAGATGACCTCACTATCTAACTAACAGGTACCCCTACCTACCTTTACTTTCTCGAAAAGAGCAAACCCCGGTTCATAGGAAAGTTCCATCATCTATCGAGCCAATTCCTTAGGGAAAAAAAAAAAAAAAAAAAAAGAAAGAAAGAAAGAAAGAAAAGTAGGGGGGGGGGGTTAATGAGATGGGATGATTTGACCATAAAAATCATACCAATTATTATTACACCGTACCACCTAGAAAGTAGGTAACTTCATCTTCATCTTTGCTTTTGTTTACTTTTGCTTTCCAGGTACTCCGTAATAATGATGTTATTGTTCTTACTATTACTTGAAGAATTCTTGTCGCAGAGCAAAGGAATGGGAAAAAAAAAAAAAAAAAAGGTGGTATAGGCTTTTTGTGGCGTCCATATTGCTCAAGTTTCAGATTCGATGATCACGAACTGGCCGTTGTATGTCACATTGGAATGATTGACGCATGTTGTTGGAGCTGGATAGACTGATTATTTGGTTTTCACGAACTAGGTACGCCGCATGTTTGTTTTTGTTTTTTTTTTTTTGTCTATCTATCTACCTTCCTACCTAGGTATACTGGAAACTTGTAGTCCATGGTTACCTACAAAGTATGAAGGGGGTTGAAGATGAGATTATTAAAAAAAAAAGTGTAAAAAAAAAAAAAAAAAAAAAACCCAAAAAATAATTACCTACTCCAAAGAAGACCTAGTTAGTAGACTCAATAATGAGAATTTGGTTCCTTCACGACAAACACAGCGTACCTAGTTAGGTACGGTACTAAGTAAACTAAACTATTTTGACCTAGGACACCTGCTAGCAAATTCAAGACCCAACCAAAAATTCTCCAACTCTCTCTTTTGTCTCACTTGGTCCGGCAAAAAGGTTTTCCGGCAGCACTTGCAATGGAAAATTATTAATAATACAAGAATAACAACTAAGGTAACTAGGTAACTAACTAACCAACTCTAGAGTCTGATGATGATGATGCGCGCGCGATGATCATCCAACGCCTTCGGTCTTTTTCCTAACGTCTCAAGCTTTGACCGCCTATTTTACTGGAAACCCCTCCCTCCCCCCAATTGAACTCGGATTCAACCCAGCCTATCTACCTACCTAGGCAGGTAAGGTAGGTACCTCCGGCAGGCTCAGCTTCATAGGTAGCCTAGCTTATCAACCTATGATTCGGATGAACTACTGCAACCTGTCTAGCGGTTATCCTCAATGATCCACGCATTCCCCCTCCCTGCCTCCTCCCTCCCTCCCGTTTTGACTCGACTCCTCAAACCATTCATTATCTATCTCGTTTACTTTTTATTTCCATTGGCGCGGGGGGGGGGGGGGGGGGGGGGGGGGGGGGGGGGGGGGGGGGGGGGGGGGGGGGGGGGGGGGGGGGGGGGGGGGGGGGGGGGGGGGGGGGGGGGGGGGGGGGGGGGGGGGGGGGGGGGGGGGGG